>VOQZ01001149.1:0-18918 GCA_008079305.1 Phytophthora palmivora | reverse complement strand
CGATCAATAATGATAGCTGCCACCCGCAGATGCAGTTGGGTGTGTTGTGGGTAGCCGGATTTGCGTTCCGCGCCACATGCGAACCGAAGTCGTAGATCCTCATCACGAGGAAAAACTCATTCAGGCGCAGTGCAGGATTATCTCCAGGTCTTGCTTCACCAGTAACTAATTGGCGTGCAAGCTGCTCCACGGCTGCTTGGTACACCGGTCCAGCACGATCGACCAAAGTCTGCGAGCGTTTAGATACTGTTGTGTGTACCCGTTGTGGGCAGTCATCACCAGGTCGATTTTTCCAGTATGGCGGGTCCAATCCATCTGTCATCCCCATCCGTCTTACTACGCGTGCTTCCATATCCGGATCACTAATGTATACTTGTGCAAACATCGGTCGGCTGTTGAGTGGCGGTAGTAGTGCTCCCATGCGGTGACAAACAGAACCCTGAACGCGGACGTTGTATACACCACTTCGAGTTACCCTTTCGTCGACGTTGTGAGAGCGGTTAGGTGAGGATCCCATTGATGTGAACGCAAGGACGTTGTTGTATGCGCGGATCGATTGCTTATATCTCGGGTTGCCAATCAGTCTGTTAAGTTCAGCTGGAGATTCGCGAGGGGAATAACATTCACCAATCCCTTACGACAACAACTTCCTTCGGTTTTGTCGGGAAATTTCCAAGCGCCGCAGCGCTGACACACTCGTTCGTGCTCTAGGGCATCGTCCGTGTACCGGGAAAAATGGCGACCGCGAACTCTTCGTAGTACGCAAGTCCTTTTTGATACTTTCGCGACCGGCGTCGAAATCGTTCTACCTCTCTTCGTCGATCAAGATCTTCTTCTGTCATCGCATCTCGTACGGCTTCCCGAGCGGCGCGGCTCGAGCTCGTATGGTCTGTAGTTCTTCCTCCGTCATAATGACATGATGCTATTTCCGATTTTCGAGCGACAGGTGGATATTACGTTACGATGTGATTGGTTATAATATGGGTTATGAGAGAGGGGAGCTTGGGACACGGCTGCACCCGTGCGACATCTGTGGAAGACTTTAGATGAACCTTCGCCTGACTGTAAAGGGGCCCAATGGACCAGAAGTGTACTCCAGAGTGTGCACAACTCTGAAGGTCAAATGCACTCTGTCTGGTCACCGGACTTTCCCCGACGATGAGTGCCTAATTCCTGGCGGAAAGTCTCTCAGACGAACGTATCTCTGAGAGACCTCATCCGTTACCGTCCAGCGCGACGATGATGGTTCAAGGATCTACACTATTTACCCGCAGAGACCAAGTATCGCGCGCCGGACGCCGCGCACCCGCGCAACCCTCAAGAACTTCGCGTACGTTGAAGCATTGGTGCTCCGTACTATGATATTCCGTTCAAGACTCTGGTATTCCCACTCTGAATGACCAAGACTTTGAAAACCAAAGTGATTTCAGACTCTGAAAACCCGGATACCAGACTCTGAAATCAACGAAGATTCAAGACCATACTGAAACCAAGTGAACCCAAGTTCAGTAACGCAATCAAGTGATGTGTGACCTGCACATCCCCTGTAATGACGTCTCTACCACATCAGCTCATCGGGATCTGCTGCACTGACCATACTGAATCCAAGTTTAGGTCACGCAATCAAGTGATGACTGCCCTGCACATCCCCCGTGATGACGTCTCTACCTGTCAACTCATCGAGATCTGCTGAACTGACTGCATACTGAAACCAAGTCAAGATACCTGATCCATACAAGAACCAAGTGTACCTGACATGTGAAGACTGACTGCATGAAGGACGCCAAGGACGACAAGAAGAAGAGAGATACCAGAGAGATATGAGAGTTATGAGAAAGATAAAACGATAAAAAGAGTTCAATTTGCTTGCTACTACACAAGTCCGCTTGAGAGGTATCCAAGCCACTGCGTAAAGGACGTACGCCGTGTGATCTCCACCAAATTCAGTCCCCTTAGGTGGAGATCAGGTAACGTAGAGACCTGAGAGGACCCGCCTATTCCATATCCTAGTTGGGTCGTTTGTTTTGTCTCTAGCGGTAGCCCATTTCATATTGCTCGTTTGGACAGGCTCTGGAACTAGACAGTCGTTTCCAGGGTGCAAGGTAGACTGTTATATAGCTGATTGTATTGGTTTATATTTCCCTCTATATTAGAGGGTGGTGCGCGAACGTGAAAGGGATACCAGACAGACCAGGTGTCTGGTAACGAGTCCCTAGTTGACCTGGAGTACTAGCCCACCGTTCAAGGGCCAGAAAGAATAAGAACGGCTGTATATTTGTATATTCCTGAACTCTGCATATTTGTTGGTTATCTCTGAAAGTCAAGTATCTCGGTTCTGGATTTGTGATATCCAGACACCGATATCAGACTCTCTCTGGTATATTAACCTCTTCCCGACCACCAACTTTCTGGTAACCTACTTGGTTTCCAGAAACTCCGACTCCCAAACGCTCCTGGAAGGACTTCCTGAACCCCGACACCAGACTCCAAGGGAACACAATTTCTTCATTACGTACTTTCAGACCCCGCGAGGGTCATATTCCCAAGACAACGAACCCACAGGGATACCACAAGGTACCACACGCCCACCTACGTTGTACGACTCTGAAATCCTTTCAGTAGTCATATAACCGGGTTCACTATACGCCACCTGCACCGCGATCAAAGTTTCACCGACTTCGCGACAACTGGTGCGCGTGCCCGGATCTTGGTATCGTGATATCACCGGATTTGAGAGTACAAGAAGAGAAAGTTTCCTGTCAAGCGTCTATATCAAGATGGCTACACCAGGATCTACGAGAGGAGGACGCCGTGGTCGCGGTCGAGGTGCTCTGACACGTCAGTTCAAGCGTCTCCAAGGTTTGCCGCCTGAGGAGCAACCAGACTTGGATGCTATCCAGAAGGCGGCTCGCGAGAAGAGGAAGGCTGCGCGAGAGAAGAAGGCCGCTGAGAGTGTGAACGTCGCGGAACCGGCGATCGAAGATCAGCCTGCTGCGGAACCAGAAGCTAAGGAGGCACCCGTTGTCTCTGGTGAACAAGGTTCTGAGGAAGGCCCGTCAGAAGTCGAAGCTTCTGGTGACGAAGTGACCACTGCCCGTGAGGGTGGTGATGAGGCGTCTGAGGGAGGCGCCGATAGGGTTGAGTCCCCGGAAGTGGTCGATCTGCGTTCAGAGTCGACGACCTCCGGACAGTCCGTGGAAGAAGTGAAGTCAGAACCCGGACCCTCTGAAGATCGTGTTCCGCAGTCTCCGGAGTCGGAAGGTGCACCAATGTCGGATGACACGCTGATCAAGTCCGAAGATTCTCTGAAGACACCTTCTGATGAGTCTGGGAGGGCTGATTCGCTTGATGGAGAACGAGCTGTAATGTATGTGCGTCGTGAGCTCCGCCGCTGGAAAGACATGGATGCCGGTAGAGTTGTCCCGCCAAGCGTCGAGTACGTATGGCCGACGACGAAGCCCAGTATAGCCGTCTTCCAGAAAGCCGCTGCAGCGACCGGCGACTACATCAAGTGGCGGTGCTCCTCTGTATTCCCTGAAGATATGTGGATTTCGGAGTTTCACGCGAGACGTCATGGCTTTGGTCGGATTCAAGACCTTTCCTACATTGAGATTCCAATGAGCACGCTGACGGCACCAGAGTGTGTGGCCGTTCTCCAGACAATGCTGTATGAGGCGGGTTTTGAATTCCAGAACTTGCTCCCGACGTGGTCCCAGACCCAGGCGTCAGCTATTTTCGAGTCTCAGGTACGCAGTGTGGCGACCGAACTTCAGAGTCGTCTCGCCATGGAACTGGTTGAGTGGGCCACTGTGACTGCCAGGTTACAAGTTAACCGACTCTCAGAAGGCATGAAACAAGAAGACACAACAAGCCGAGAAGGAACCGATAGTGTATTACCTGACAAGGATGCTGACCTACAAGGACGACAGCTGATCATGCGCCTCCGGGTGACCGGACTCCGAGTGACGCATAGTTCCAATGGTTCCAGCAGTGATGAGCCGCCGCAGTCCAAGCGCTTACAGCAGAGACCGCCGCGCCCTCAAGTCTCGTCAACACCGTCAGCCTTGTCGACGCCGTCGCTGTCTTCATTGCCACAATACGAGAGTCGTTCTGATAACACACGACCAGAGTCCGGAACTCCCATGTCTGAAGATCGTAACAGCTCTCGAACTCGAATGACGGATGTGCCGGTTCCCAGTGTTATCGGGACCTCTGATGATCAGTCGTCTGGATTTCAGACCTCGCGTGGAAGCTCCACAGACTCGTCCTTGATGTCTGCGAGTCGAGGGGCGGCGTCACACATGCCGCTGTCCGCAGAGGGTCTGGCGTTGATTGCCCAAGGCGCTGACGTCGGAGGAATGGTCTCCGGAGAAGGTATGGGAATCCAAGTGACTCGAACGTTGTTTCCTGTGAAATCGGAGCCTGAAGACATCGACATGCTGGAAGAAGAAGCTGAGGTGTCAGATGTAAAGCCTGAAAACCAGGCGTTCGTCCATGAGCCTTCACAGGGTTTCAGACAACCAACGTCAGAGATTCCGCTTTCATCTGTTTCCAGCCGAAGTGCAAGCCATCGAAGCCACCGCCAGAGTGTGAAGAGTGAAGACCTTCGGAAAACGCCGTCTCGACGCTTGAGTTCCATCGCGTCGAGTCGCACGAAGTCTGGAGCTCGAAGCTCTCAGAGATCAGGGCCTGCCCAGATCGAACTGAACGTCATGAGGCAACAGCAGGAGTGGCAGAGCCGGATGGAACAAGCGCAGATGGAGTTCTTGGCCCGAGAACGCTTGGAGTCCATGGAACGTGACCGCCGTCGGGAACAACGCGACTTGGAAGCAAGACGCGAGATCCAGACGCTCACCGACCGCTTGTTGGAGTCTGAAAACGCGAGACTGGAGGCGGAGAGACGTGCTGACGATGCTGAAGAACGGAGAAGTTTGGTATCGGAGAGTAAACCCAGAAGCCGCAGCGTGGCAGAGCTGGAGACGCTGAAATCAGATCTCTGGAGGTCGGAAAGCCAACGTCTGGAATCAGAGTTTGCTGATCGCTGGCGACAGCGAGAAGCCGAAGCCGAAGCCCAACATGCGCGCGCGACAGACGAGATGAAACGAGACTGGATTTCCCAAATGAAGACCTTACAGCAGCGGATGAAAGATATGGAAGCTGAGCGCGACAGGGAGAAAGAGAGTTCTCAGAACATGCAACGCTTCCAAGCCGGTCAGTTGAGAAACCTTCGAGCAACATTGTCCCAAGTTCAAGAGGCGCGAAGGGTCGGTCACCCTGATTTAGCAACTGCAACCTCGGTGTTAGACACTGAGGACCCTGAAGTTGCAACTAAGTATCCGGTAGTCGGATCAGAAATCAGAAGTGAGGTTAGGGTTGAACCCATGTCGCACCCACCGGCTCTCAGGACGGCTCCTCGAGAAGTTGCGACCTTCCAACAAACTGCCCCTGCGCGAAGCTCGGTGACGAAGCGAGTGAAGGCCGAGAGGAATGGCGCCGCCGCTGCGACCACTACAGCAACCCACGTGACTCGAGTAGCCTCGGTGACGGAAGCCAAGGGGGACATCAGGCGTGCATCGACTCCACGACGAGATCCACCGCGGAAATCAGACGCTAGACGGTCTAATGGAGACCGAGAGGCGCCCCGCCGAGAGAAGCGCCGTGGTGAAGCACCAGACCCTGGTGGAGACTCTGAGGACTCGAGCTCAGAATCCGAAAGCTCGTCTTCAGACGACTCTGAGTTTGGCGAAGTGGTGAACCTGACAGCAGCGACGCAAGCTCAAGCTGGAACTACACTTCTGACGTTGAGGCCGTTCATGAACTCCAACAATCTCTATCCTAGAGCCACACTCAGGGAACGCATCCACTGGTGGGAGCGATTCACGAATATGGCGTCTCAAGGAGGGTGGTCGACCAAGACACGCATTCAGGAGCTCAAGTTGAAGCTTCCAGTATCTGCGCGTGACTGGTTTAACCAGCTCCCCAAGAGTGTGTCCCGTGACTGGAGGGAGTTGTCGTCAGAGTTCAAGAAGCGTTACTGTAAGGCGCGGTCATCATATTCAGAGAGATATTTCACAATGGCTATGAAGGACTCTGAGACCCCGCTCGAATTCTTCTATCGACTCAACTCCGCCGCTGGGAAAGCCGACATCGACTTCAGAAAATCGTCCAAGCGTCTTGAAAAGCACGTGCTCCGTTTTATCACGAAGCTCAAGGATGCGCGCCTGAAAACTTCGCTACAAGGTCAGAGATTCCGACGTATTTCAGACTTGGAGTATGCTTTACAACAGGATGAAGATGTCTGGCGAACAGGTGACCAAGATATGACCACCACCAAGGCTCGAGACTTCCGAGCAGACAATATTCCACGAGGACCGTTCAAGCCCAAGCGCATGAACCGGACTTATGTCGTGAGAGACCCAGATTCTGAAGATTCTGATGATGATGACCACGAAAACCATAAGGGACCTTTAAAATCCGATCAGGATGCCAGAGACCAAACCGGTGATTCCAGAGTTCAGATTATGACTTCAGAGTCTACCCGTGATGGAGACACTGCACAGACTTCATCGAGTGCCTCGACAGCTCCGCCGAGCGCTAGTTGGACGCAGACCCTGACAAATGAAGTGTACCGAGTGATCGGTGACATGGGATGGCGTCCGCCGCCCCATTCCCCGTCTGGATCGTCAAGTCAGGGTTTTCATCAGAGCCGTCCTGAAAATGGCGGTTATTGGAACAAGTTTTGCGAGAAATGTCAATGTCCAGGACACTCAGAAGAAGATTGCTGAAGGGATATCACGTGTGACCGGTGCCAGGAAAAAGGGCATCCAAGTCGAATGTGTCGAGCACTCCCCTGTGAAGTGTGTGGAAAATTACATCCCGGAAAACCCTGTGAAGACTTGAAGACTCTGGAAACACTCAAGCAACTCGCCCGTCAAGGCGCACTGAAGGACGTGCCAAACCACCTGAGAGAAAGACTTCTGGGTGAGGAGACAGACTCTGAGAAGCCGTTAAACTAATACGCCCGTCGGATGGGGATCCGAAACGCGCCGGGCAAGGCAATACCCCAGAGTTATGTGTTCTAGTGTGTGTAGGACCGGAGCTGAGAAAGGTTCAAGATAAACCCCAACAATGCATGACCACTCTAACCCAGGAATCAGCTGTGCCTTTCAGAAATCCAGGAAATAAGTTACCCGAGATCTCTGAAAACACCGATCCGATACCTGACGACAGTGTCATTCAGACTGAAGGATGGCGAGTGCTACGACTGGTGGGAGGATAATTACCCGGATCGTTCCAAGCGAGATGTGGTGATGGTGTATGGTGCTGTGAATGATCGCCGGACTAAGATTCTCCTGGATACCGGTGCGACTATAAACATTCTGAGTTACGACTTTGCGCGTAAGCTCGGACTCAGACTCAAGTCGCACAAGCAAACTAAGGTATCAGGGATGGGTGGTGTTCCGACGTACATTGGCGCCAGCGCTGAGATCAAGTTGACACTTGGGCCAAGAGTGGTATACATTGTGGATGTTTGGGTCGCGAATATTGGTGAAGGAATTGATGTGCTTTTAGGAATGGGCTTTATGTTTGCCGCTGGAGTGAGTATCAGTACCCGCGAAGGTCTGGTGTCGTTACCAGACGAAATCGTGGTGATGATGTGTAATTGGGAACCTGGTGACCACATTGGTCGTAGCAGGTTTGTCAGACCAAGCGAGGCCGTTCTTCTGAGTCCTGGTGAGGAGTTCATTGTTAGGATTGATTACGGTCCGACGAATCCGCAACGGGAAGTCGTGTGGGCTGGACGTGGTGATCGTTGGGTTACACAGCTGATCTATGCTGCCCGCTCATGGCCTGTGGCAGTTCGTGTGGTGAATATTTCCGATAAGAACACCTGGGTCAACGAGCTCTCTGATGTCGCGAGGATCGTGGAATATGGCTTCTTCCCGAGACATGGGCGTTTCGTGCGTCCAGGATCCGCTGCATATCGTGATTGGGAGGTACTGATCCTGGAAAGCACTCCGTCACCAGAAACGAAGAAGCGCATGGAACGAGAGGCAAGGCTGGAGGCTCTGATGCCGCAACTTCCTTGTGTGGAGCGTCCAGATTATCCATGGCCGACTAAGATACTGCAACATCCGAGGTTGGATAATGCTCGAGTGCAATTTGTGAAATCAGACCCGACCCCAGTTGTGAAGCGAGTGCGTTTTGCCCTAGATGCATCCACTCAGACAAATGATTGCTGCTGCAGTGGAGTGGCGGATAGCTTGGACGCAAGTGTGGATACTAGATATTCTGAGATGTCCTCTGAAAGTGTCTCTCCCAGCGACTCTGGTGACTATCGCATCAGTTCTGGTGACAGTTCCTCGGACTCGGAATCAGGGTCTCTTGCAGGTGGTTTTCAGACTTCTCAGTTACCAGCAGACGATCTGGATTTAATGGACGAGTCTTGGGATATCCCTGTTCAGGGGATGCCCGGAACACCTGTGGAAAAATTACGAGTGGAGTATGAACGGTGCATGCAAGTCTCGAATGAAGAATTGGATTTGGAACCAGGTGTTTATATGCGGGAAGGCACAGAGCTGCTTGCCCAGTTGCGCGATCAACTGGTCATGCTACCAGAGCTTGAGGAATTGACACCAGAGTGCGATATCGGCAGTGCTGATGTTGGAGAACCAGGAAAGACAACACCAGAAATGGAGAAGAAACTACGTGACATTCTGAAATACCACAGAAAGATCTTTCTAGGAGATGGTAATGCAGCACCCGCACCGGCAAGGGGCGTGGTTTGTGATCTAGATGTAGGGGGCGCCAAATCGGTGGCCCAACGTCCAAGGTCCGTTGCCCCTCACCTCATGTTGAAGGTGTATGAGCTTCTCAAGAAACTCCTGGAAACTGGTTTGATCGAGTACTCCAATTCGCCGTGGGCATCCCCTATTGTGATCGTTCTGAAGAAGAATGGTGTTGACATACGAATGTGCATCGACTATCGTATTGTGAATGGTTTCATCCAGTTATCACCCTACCCGTTGCCTCTCATTGATGACCTCCTGATTGGGTTCGAGGCTGCGATGTGGTTTATGAGTTTGGATATTGCTAGCGGGTTCTGGGCGATCAGGATGACGGAGCGTGCTCGATTGATATCCTCATTTATTTGTCCATTTGGACATTTCCAGTGGGTGAGAATGCATTTCGGCCTGAAGAATGCTCCTCTTGTGTATCAAGCTATGCTGGATAATTGCCTGTGGGGATTTGTGAGATTGTCACCAGAGGAAGAGGCTGAAGTTGACGCAGACGTTCTGGAATTCTTGCAGTTGAAGCCTCAAGACTCTGAAAACCAATCCTCAGACTTTGAAAACCATGCGCTGAAATCAGAAGTGTCGGCTCTCACAAGTCAGATGACCGTTTTCCAGAGGAACATTCCGGTTCCAACGTATATGGGTCCAGTCCTGGGGAGAAGTTCGAATATCGATGACATTGCACATTGAGCGCCGACTTGGGACCAACTATGTGACGATTTAAACGCTCTGCTTTTCAGACTTCGCTACCGGAACATCTCTGTGAGTTTGCCCAAGAGAGAATTTGGGAAACTATCGATCCCGTATCTCTCCCACGAAATCAGCGCCGAAGGTCTGAGAGCGACGCCCAAGATCGTCAAAGGAGTCGAAGAAGTGCCGTTCCCGTCCACGCTAAAGGGAGTTCAGAGTTTCATGGGAAGTCTCAATTACTACAACAAGTTTATTGAAGATTTACCGGTTATCGCTGCTGCCTTGTACGAGTTGACGGATGAACAGATCCGCTCTGGGAAGGATCTGACTTGCACCAAAGAAGCATTTGAGCTTCTGAAACGCAAGATAGTTTCCACCCCACTTCTCAGACACCCGGACCGAACCAGACCGTTTGTTATCATCCCACATGCGAACCCTTGGGCTGCCGCGGCTGTTTTGGGCAGGAGTACGATGGAGTGATTCATCCAGTTCGGTTCACGGCCCGTGTCCTGAATGACGCTGAACTCAGGTATCATATCGCCGAAAAGGAGGTGATTGCGATTCTCAGAGTTTTGGAAAATTTCAGAGCGCTGGTAGAGTCAAGTCCAGTGATTGTGGTGTATACCAGATACTCTGTGCTGAAATGGTTGTTAACGTCGAATTCCACCGATGGTAGAAACGTGAAGTGGGGTCTGAAGTTGTCGCACTGGGACTTAGAAATTCGCAAGATCCAGCGCGATGAAGACGGACTTCCAGCCATACTCGGCGCAGGCATCACACCCCGAGAACATTTAGACGAGGTATCTGAAAACCTGATCCCAGCCAAGGGGCGAGTCAAACCGCCAGCTCCTGTCAGTGTGGAATGCTGGAAGCGGATTATCAGGGCCATGTCCTGAGTTTCGATGGTGCAGCAAAGACGTCTACTCGTCTGGGAAGTTGCGGGTGCATACTCTGGAAACTCCCTGGTTGGAATGTCTTGGAAGCCCGAGGAATTCCCCTGAAGGACGTCACTGTGAATGATTCGGAGTATTGTGGTCTGAATTACGGTCTGAGGATGGCGTTGGAACATGGAATACATGAGCTAGTGGTTGTTGGAGACTAACGTATCGCAATACAACAGGCTCAGGGACTGATTAACTGCAACCAACCTAATTTGCAGCGGAGGTTGGCAGAGTTTGAATCTCTGAAAACCAAATTTCAGGCCCTGAAATTAGTACATGTGAAACGTGAGTTCAACCAAGCGGCAGATTACTTAACTTCGAAGACTCTGGCACTTGGAGAAGCTTGGCAGGTACAAGACGCTGACGAGCTCACCCATCTACAACTAGTGTCTAAAGTACAAGAGAAATTGATGAAGCCCTGCTCAGCTCCAAATGCAGAAGTTCTGGAGTCCGAAGTATCAGGCTCTGAAAACTACGGTGTGACACCCGAGTCTGATGGAATTCCAGGCCCCGAATCCGCACCTCTGCCACGATCAGCTAAAGTATTAATTGCTGTAACACGTGCCCAAGTTTCGAATAACACTGATCCGCCTGAGGACGACGATGAGCGTGAACCCCTGGGGCCTTTGGAGTTCCAGGCAGAACGTTGGCGGCGAATTAAGGCACATCAGCGCCACGACCCGTATTTGGTCGAGCTCATGAAGTTTCCGAAAGGTGACGTGGGGGATCTACCACGTCCCCGAGTCAGGAAACTAGCGAGGGTCGCTGAGGATTTCATCTTGGATTCCAGAGATGTGCTGTATCGTCTAAGTCGTGCTACCCGAGAGCGGCCTCGAGACAACGTCGATGAACTCAGACTGGTCGTCCCCAGAGACTTGCACTCAGACTTGCTGCACTATGCCCACAAAGACTATCAAGGTGGACATCAGGGAATCAAGAGGACGTTCGAGAAACTGAGTTCAGAGTTCTACTGGTTAGGTATGTACGCCGATGTGGAAAGATTCGTGAAGGAGTGTGTGGACTGCGCTAGCGGCAAGGGGCGACCTCCAAATCCTGGACCGTCACCGGGGAATATTGAACCCAGCAGGCCGTTTGAGGTCGTGTCCATGGATTTTGTGACGCATATGCCGAAGTCAGCACGCGGCAACACCTTCCTTCTGCTTTTCCAAGACATGTTTTCAGGGTACGTGATGTGTAAGCCGATGAGTAGCACCACGGCTCAAGACGTGGCGGAAGCCTATGAAGAACGTGTTTTCAGAAACTTCGGAGCCAGTTCTCTGATTCGTCATGACCAGGATCCCCGCTTTATGAGTGAGGTGTTCAAGTGTTTCAGGGAACTCCTGGGTAGTAGACAACGAGCTACTCTAGGATACCGACCACAAGCTAATGGCCAACAGGAACGGTCGGTTCAAACTGTGGTGCGCGCGATCAAGGCATATATCTCTGAAGCTGATCAAAGTGATTGGGATGATCATGCCGAGCGTCTGATGTTCGCCCTGAACACGTCGTTCGGTGCCACCCGTCTGGAAACGCCTTTTTATTTGGTGCATGGTTGGGATGCTCTCGGAACTGTGTCCACTATGCTAGGACCCAAGCCGTCGATGACTCAGGAACAAACCGGCTACGAATGGAGAAGGAAGATGCAACGAGACTACAGTTATGCTGTGGCATGTGCCGAAGATCTCCAGAAGAAAGCGAAACGCGACCGGTCTGAAGAACAACCAGAAAGTGGAACGAGTTATAAGAACGTCTGAAATCAGGTTTTGCTATAGGTGATGCCGTATGGCTTTATATCCCTAAAGTACAAACGGGGTTAAGCCGGAAGCTAGCGCACATGTGGCATGGTCCCTTCAGAATCGATGAGATGTTGGATGACTTCCGCGTACGACTCAAGGTTGAAGATACTGGTTATCGTGTGAATCCCTGGGTGCATGTGAGCCGTCTGAAACCCAGAGCCCTGTTCCCCAGGCGACCAACGATAGAGCTCGAGATTCCAGAAGACGATGACTTTGATGCCGCTTTGCTACCTGAAAATAGTTGGGAACCTGACGTTGAGAATGATGAGTATGAAGTGGAGAAGATTTTGGATACTCGTTGGGGTAAGCGTACCAGAACTTCCAAACGTCTCCGTGAATATCTCGTTAAATGGAAAGGTTACGATGAAGCTGAGTGGCTACAGTTATCGAAGTTGAATTGTGGTGCATTACTTTACGAGTTCAACCAGAGTGCACGAGCACGAGCTCGTTTCCAGGCAATGCAAGCTGGAGACGATCACCCCAGAGTCTAAACAACTCTAAAACGCATCTGGAAGTCCGATGTCTGAGAGATTGCAGAGACTGACTTTCAGAGAATGAGAGCGTGAATGCATGTTCTTCAGAGATTTTATTTCTGAGATTCGTGCGTTCAGACGTGTGATCGACTATGTTATTGCTTGTATGAAAACGACGATGTGTATGTGGAGAAAAGGAATTTGTGGAGATTACGTGCTGATGAATACGAGAGTTGAAAGAGGAGAGGTGAATCAATGATTAAGTGGAAGATATTAGAGGATGAAAGATTGAATAACTCCACTGGGGCCGAGGTTTACGTCACAAATGCAGACAACTAAGTGGCCTATCAGTATGAAGTCTTCCTATGAAATTTTCGACTGAGGCTGGGGACTTCAGTAGCTGAGGGAGACGGGGTTCTCAGAGCGCTCGGCCGGCGTCAAGATATCCTTCTTGATATCGTCAGGAACATATTGGAGTCATTCTTCGTCCACGTTCGCCCATTGCATACGAGCAGGCTCAATAGCATCCAAGTCCCCAAGTTGCGTCTCCAGACTCAGACACTTGGGACCACCAAGTTCGGCGACCCTGGGGTCTTGCCAGATCCAGGGACACGCTTTGTCAGGAACAGTCCAGATGCCAGGCTCCGAGAGCAACGACGCTGGGAAATCCTTGTTCGCCAAGGCTTTCCGGATGAGGGCGTTGTGCTGACGAATTAAAGCAGCTCGACGAATGGCCCGGTACTTGTGCAATTCCGCAGACTTGCCATCAGCCTCGACATCCATAGTGACCCTGTGAGTCCGTTCCCAGAAAGCCTGAGCGTGCTTCTTCATGCTGCGCACAATCTCTTCTACGTCAGCCAGCACCATGGGTTCCAACTCACCACGTATGTGGAAGTAGAATTCAGAGAACCGGTTGCTGAACATGACCTCCCAAGGAGCACGTTTCTTGCGAATCACAGCACAGTAGCGTTCTGAGTCCCAGCGTCTCTTGAGAATGGAGCACGAGTGCTTGTGGACCTCATAATCCGGAAATCCCAGCGTTTGACCAGTCGTAGTCTTGGTAGAGCTCACGCGTTGTACTCTGATACCATAGTACAACCAGGAGAAGGCATCACAGTCTGGTGTTTCCACCACCTGGAGTTCTCTAGCTGACAGCGACTTGTAAGGCTTGGACACCAGGCTTCGTGAGTTTCCAGAAGAATCCTTGGACTTCGATTCACTTTCGCTGGTGGAATTCGGACGGGACTTGGGAGTGGTGTGGGCAACCATCGTCCATCGTCAGAGTCGGAGTCGTCTTCAGATTCACGAGGATGCTTGGAGCCAGAACGTAAATGGTCATCAGACTTCTTGTTCTTGGATTTCTTGTTCCCAGACTTCTGTGGACGCACGGCTTCTCTTAGACCTCTGGGTGGGAATGATCGGTCCATCGTCAGAGTCGGAGTCGTCTTCAGATTCACGAGGACGCTTGGAGCCAGAACGTAAATGGTCATCAGACTTCTTGTTCTTGGATTTCTTGTTCCCAGACTTCTTGACTCCTGGCTTGTCAATTCCAGACTTTTTGCCTTTGGACGCGTCATTCCCAGAGTCATCATCTTCGTCCTCAGACTCGGAGTCGACAACACCACTATCTTTGTAGTCAGGATCCTCTTTGGGGTTGTCGACCGAAGATTCGACGTCGCTCTCAGGATAATTGACGTGACCATCCAGATCACCCCAAGCAGCGGGCTTGGTACCAGCCAAGAGATGACGATCTACAACTTCGTCGGCCATCTGATAGCAGACTTCCGGGACGTATTTGGTCCAAGGGGTGGAATCCAAGTGACGCGAGAAAATCACGCTCACCAGCATCTGGACAAGAACCGGACTGCTGAAGAGACTATGAGCCTCCTTGTCCGACGCCAACCATCCCATGGCCTTGTCGTATGCGACACCAGACAACAAAGCTTGGCGAAGATCAGGACGGACTTCTTTCCAGACCACATCTCCAGGAAGCTTCTTGTATACTTCAGACTTGGCCACCGTGGTACCTGCATTCGCCGAGAGTACGGAGTCTTCAACAGGCTGGTGTCCCGAGGGACGACGCTTTAGACTCCTGAGGTCTGACGCGAGCGACCACTTGGGTGATAACGTCTGAGCCTGAGACTTCGACGAGTACACGAGATATCTGGGACTCTTGGACTGTGAATCAGAAATATCAGCATCCGAACGAGTGAGGTCCAGAACTCTGGTATTTTTCGCAGCCTCCTCGGCAGCTTGACGAGCTCGCTCTTCAGAAAGGCATTTCTTGAAATCAGGAACAGGCTTCTTTCGCTCGTCCAGAGCCGTCACGTTGATGATAGTTGTCCAATGATCTGGAATGATAGTGTCTTCCTGATATGACACCAAGAGATCGTGTAGGCGATTCCAATTACCCGAAATCTCAGTTCTCTTGCAAGAACTCCGAAAACCCCCATGGATCCGTCGGCTTGACATCGGGACGAGACTTCAGAATAGAGACTTGGGCTTGGAGATCGGCAATTTGAGACTTCAGAGCTGCCTTGTCCGCCTTCAGAGCTTCCACTTGATCTTGGTAATGGGCCTTGAGGTCCCGAATCTCCGAAGACATACGCTCCTCCACGACACCAGCGTCCTGCTGAGCGACCTGAAGTTCGTGCTTCCAGTATTGACAGTTCAGCACCCATTCGCGCTTGATCTCTTCACACTCCGACCGAGCCGCCGCAGCATCTATCAGGGCAACACCGTTCTGAGAGCCGACGCGCTCCCGAAGACGTCGATGGGCTGCAGTCATCAGTTTCAAGTAGCCAGCCGTCCGAAAGACCCTTTCAGCAAGCCGGGTATGAGGAACATGAGATAGCAGAGACGCCAACTCGCGGCGAACTTCCACTGACGAAGCCAGAACATCCAGAGTAGGCACATTGGGAGTCTGGGCACGAGGTGTTATGGTCTCATGGGGATCGAAGCTTGGGATCACATGCTCCAACTCCTGAAGGTCTTCGTCGGTAAGTGTCTCGTACCCTACGAGCACACAAGGACCGCCATATGCATTCGCAATGTGACGACCTCTCTGGAAGTCCTCAGCTCGCGCTGGTACACTTATCAGAAAGGCGCGTCCCTCAGGCTCGATGTTAGGCGCGATGTAATTCTGAGGGACATCAGAATCTCCCAGTGTAATGACTGAAGCGCTTTCGTTCGTCATCAGACCTTGACGGAAGAGTCGGTCGACTTCCTCGGTGGACAACAATCGAGGTGCACCAAAAGCTCGCGTTTGGAAAACACCAGGGGCGTCTTCCGAGAATGCAGAGCCTGGATTACGTGGAGTAGCCTTCGGTGAAGAGCCTGCCGAGTTCGCGCTGCCATCAGGGAGGTCCCTGATATGACCTTCGATCTGGAGAGTTCCAGACTTTGTTGTATGGGCTGGGGCGCTTGGGCTGCCACCAGGTAACGTGGTCGAGCCGACGTCACCACCCTGCACCGTGCTGACAGTAGCCGTAGCAGGCCCTGTGCCTGTGGCGTCGCCTGCCGTGCCACTCGACAAGGTGTTCGTGCTTAAAGACGTGCTTGTTTCCTCCGACATGTGAGTGAGAAAGCGGATTGGAATATGACCGCCCGTTGGGCGAGCCAAGTTCAAATTTCTGAGTCTGAGAGAAGAATCAGACTGGGGAACAGGGCGCCAGAGGCTCTGAAACCCAGGCAAATGACAAAGGGTTGCTGCTACACTACGCTCTAAAAACCGTTCATCAGAATGTCTGATAGACCTGGCCATGATACACAGCTTGGAGAAAGTTCCGCACTGACGGATCGTGACCAGGAGGGGCGGTTGACATGATGCTATTTCCGATTTTCGAGCGACAGGTGGATATTACGTTACGATGTGATTGGTTATAATATGGGTTATGAGAGAGGGGAGCTTGGGACACGGCTGCACCCGTGCGACATCTGTGGAAGATTTTAGATGAACCTTCGCCTGACTGTAAAGGGGCCCAATGGACCAGAAGTGTACTCCAGAGTGTGCACAACTCTGAAGGTCAAATGCACTCTGTCTGGTCACCGGACTTTCCCCGACGATGTGTGCCTAATTCCTGGCGGAAAGTCTCTCAGAAGAACGTATCTCTGAGAGACCTCATCCCGTTACCGTCCAGCGCGACGATGATGGTTCAAGGATCTATACTACTTACCCGCAGAGACCAAGTATCGCGCGCCGGACGCCGCGCACCCGCGCAACCCTCAAGAACTTCGCGTACGTTGAAGCATTGGTGCTCCGTACTATGATATTCCGTTCAAGACTCTGGTATTCCCCACTCTGAATGACCAAGACTTTGAAACCAAAGTGATTTCAGACTCTGAAAACCCGGACACCAGACTCTGAAATCAATGAAGATTCAAGACCATACTGAAACCAAGTGAACCCAAGTTCAAGTAACGCAATCAAGTGATGTGTGACCTGCACATCCCCTGTAATGACGTCTCTACACATCAGCTCATCGGGATCTGCTGCACTGACCATACTGAATCCAAGTTTAGGTCACGCAATCAAGTGATGACTGCCCTGCACATCCCCGTGACGTCTCTACCTGTCAACTCATCGAGATCTGCTGAACTGACTGCATACTGAAATCAAGTCAAGATACCTGATGCATACAAGAACCAAGTGTACCTGAGATATGAAGACTGAATGCATGAAGGACACCAAAGACGACAAGAAGAAGAGAGTTACCAGAGATATATGAGAGTTATGAGAAAGATAAAACGATAAACAGAGTTCAATTTGCTTGCTACTGCACAAGTCCGCTTGAGAGGTATCCAAGCCACTGCGTAAAGGACGTACGCCGTGTGATCTCCACCAATTCAGTCCCCTTAGGTGGAGATCAGGTAACGTAGAGACCTGAGAGGACCCGCCTATTCCATATCCTAGTTGGGTCGTTTGTTTTGTCTCTAGCGGTAGCCCATTTCATATTGCTCGTTTGGACAGGCTCTGGAAACTAGACAGTCGTTTCCAGGGTGCAAGGTAGACTGTTATATATAGCTGATTGTATTGGTTATATTTCCCTCTATATTAGAGGGTGGTGCGCGAACGTGAAAGGGATACCAGACAGACCAGGTGTCTGGTAACGAGTCCCTAGTTGACCTGGAGTACTAGCCCACCGTTCAAGGGCCCAGAAAGAATAAGAACGGCTGTATATATTTGTATATTCCTGAACTCTGCATATTTGTTGTTTATCTTTGAAAGTCAAAGTCTCGGTTCTGGATTTGTGATATCCAGACACCGATATCAGACTCTCTCTGGTATATTAACCTCTTCCGACCACCAACTTTCTGGTAACCTACTTGGTTTCCAGAAACTCCGACTCCCGAACGCTCCTGGAAGGACTTCCTGAACTCCGACGCCAGACTCCAAGGGAACACAACTTCTCTTCACTACGTACTTTCAGACCCCGGCGAGGGTCATATTCCCAAGACAACGAACCCACAGGGATACCACAAGGTACCACACGCCCACCTACGTTGTACGACTCTGAAATCCTTTCAGTAGTCATATAACCGGGTTCACTATACGCCACCTGCTCCGCGATCAAAGTTTCACCGACTTCGCGACAATAATCTCTCTTGTCGCTCGTCGAGCGGCGGCGTCTTGATCGCGTACAGTCATCTCCTGTCGCTGGTCGAGCAGCAGCATCTTGTCCCGTATTTTGACGCTCTTGTTCCGTCATGGCATCTCGTGTGGCACGCCGAGCAAAAGTATCTCGATCACGTACAATCTGATGTTCTTCTGTTGTCATACGATCTCTGTGCGCTATATGTGCTGCTGCATCCTGGTCTCATACGTACTGGCGTACTTCATCTGTCATACCTGCTCGTCGTGCGGCTTGCTCAGCTGCATTACGCTCTCTTGCATCCCGACGCTCTTCCGCGGTCATCTCACTACGACGGACAGCTGTCGCAGCAGTATTTTCCTGACGTCGCGTTCTTGTTGCTCACTCGAAAGCTCATTTATTTGAATACTCTGGAAATTTCTGTTATACTCGCGTAATTCTTCCACTTTACCGGGATTCATTAGCGCACGCCGGACTCTAGCACGCACGCAGAGCGTCTTGTTGCCGATCCTGATCTATCTGAGACTCCGATCGGTTAGCTCTGGCTCGACGTTTCCTCTCCGCATCTGCCACGAACGCGAGCTAATTGAGACAATGTCATGTTGGCTCTGGCCTTTGCACTCCGTCGGGAC
>VOQZ01001148.1:600000-850241 GCA_008079305.1 Phytophthora palmivora | reverse complement strand
GGATACCAGACAGACCAGGTGTCTGGTAACGAGTCCCTAGTTGACCTGGAGTACTAGCCCACCGTTCAAGGGCCCCAGAAAGAAGAAGAACGGCTGTATATTTGTATAGATTTCCTGACTCTGCATATTGTTGGTTATCTCTGAAAGTCAAGTATCTCGGTTCTGGATTTGTGATATCCAGACACCGATATCAGACTCTCTCTGGTATATTAACCTCCTTCCGTCCACCACCACTTTCTGGTAACCTACTTGGTTTCCAGAAACTAACTCCGACTCCCAACGCTCCTGGAAGGACTTCTGAACCCCGACACCAGACTCCAAGGGAACACAACTTTTCTTTCTTCATTCTTCTTTCAGACCCCGGCGAGGGTCATATTCCCAAGACAACGACCCACAGGGATACCACAAGTTACCACACACCCACCTACCTTTTGTACGACTCTGAAATCCTTCAGTAGTCATATAACCGGTTTCACTATACGCCACCTGCTCCGCGATCAAAGTTTTCACCGACTTCGCGACAACTGGTGCGCGTGCCGGATCTTGGTATCGTGATATCACCGGATTTGAGAGTACAAGAAGAGAAAGTTTCCTGTCAAGCGTCTATATCAAGATGGCTACACCAGGATCTACGAGAGGAGGACGCCGTGGTCGCGGTCGCGGTGCTCTGACACGTCAGTCCAGCGTCTCCAAGGTTTGCCGCCTGAGGAGCAACCAGACTTGGATGCTATCCAGAAGGCGGCTCGCGAGAAGAGGAAGGCTGCGCGAGAGAAGAAGGCCGCTGAGAGTGTGAACGTCGCGGAACCGGCGATCGAAGATCAGCCTGCTGCGGAACCAGAAGCTAAGGAGGCACCCGTTGTCTCTGGTGAACAAGGTTCTGAAGAAGGCCCGTCAGAGTCGAAGCTTCTGGTGACGAGTGACCACTGCCCGTGAGGTGTGTGATGAGGCGTCTGAGGGAGGCGCCGATAGGGTTGAGTCCCCGGAAGTGGTCGATCTGCGTTCAGAGTCGACGACCTCCGGACAGTCCGTGGAAGAAGTGAAGTCAGAACCCGGACCCTCTGAAGATCGTGTTCCGCAGTCTCCGAAGTCTGAAGGTGCACCAATGTCGGAGGACACGCTGATCAAGTCCGAAGATTCTCTGAAGACACCGTTCTGATGAGTCTGGGAGGGCTGATTCGCTTGATGAGAACGAGCTGTAAGGTATGTGCGTCGTGAGCTCCGCCGCTGGAAAGACATGGATGCCGGTAGAGTCGTCCCGCAAGCGTCGAGTACGTATGGCCGACGACGAAGCCCAGTGTAGCCGTCTTCCAGAAAGCCGCTGCAGCGCGACCGGCGACTACATCAAGTGGCGGTGCTCCTCTGTATTCCCTGAAGATATGTGGATTTCGGAGTTTTCACGCGAGACGTCATGGCTTTGGTCGGATTCAAGACCTTTCCTACATTGAGATTCCATGAGCACGCTGACGGCACCAGAGTGTGTGGCCGTTCTCCAGACAATGCTGTACGAGGCGGTTTTGAATTCCAGAACTTGCTCCCGACGTGGTCCCAGACCCAGGCGTCAGCTATCTTCGAGTCTCAGGTACGCAGTGTGGCGACCGAACTTCAGAGTCGTCTCGCCATGGAACTGGTTGAGTGGGCCACTGTGACTGCCAGGTTACAGGTTAACCGACTCTCAGAAGGCATGAAACAAGAAGACACAACAAGTCGAGAAGGAACCGATAGTGTATTACCTGACAAGGATGCTGACCTACAAGGACGACAGCTGATCATGCGCCTCCGGTGACCGGACTCCGAGTGACGCATAGTTCCAATGGTTCCAGCAGTGATGAGCCGCCGCAGTCCAAGCGCTTACAGCAGAGACCGCCGCCCCGCCCTCAAGTCTCGTCAAACACCGTCAGCCTCGTGTCGAGCGCCGCGTCGCTGTCTTCATTGCCACATACGAGAGTCGTTCTGATAACACACGACCAGAGTCCGGAACTCCCATGTCTGAAGATCGTAACAGCTCTCGGAACTCGAATGACGATGTGCCGGTTCCCAGTGTTATCGGGACCTCTGATGATCAGTCGTCTGGATTTCAGACCTCGCGTGGAAGCTCCACAGACTCGTCCTTGATGTCTGTGAGTCGAGGGGCGGCATCACACATGCCGCTGTCCGCAGAGGGTCTGGCGTTGATTGCCCAAGCGCTGACGTCGGAGGAATGGTCTCCGGAGAAGGTATGGGAATCCAAGTGACTCGAACGTTGTTTTCCTGTGAAATCGGAGCCTGAAGACATCGACATGCTGGAAAAGAAGCTGAGGTGTCAGATGTAAAGCCTGAAAACCAGGCGTTCGTCCATGAGCCTTCACAGGGTTTCAGACAACCAACGTCAGAGATTCCGCTTTCATCTGTTTCCAGCCGAAGTGCAAGCCATCGAAGCCACCGCCAGAGTGTGAAGAGTGAAGACCTTCGGAAAACGCCGTCTCGACGCTTGAGTTCCATCGCGTCGAGTCGCACGAAGTCTGGAGCTCGAAGCTCTCAGAGATCAGGGCCTGCCCAGATCGAAACTGAACGTCATGAGGCAACAGCAGGAGTGGCAGAGCCGGATGGACAAGCGCAGATGGAGTTCTTGGCCCGAGAACGCTTGGAGTCCATGGAACGTGACCGCCGTCGGGAACAACGCGACTTGGAAGCAAGAGCGAGATCCAGACGCTCACCGACCGCTTGTTGGAGTCTGAAAACGCGAGACTGGAGGCGGAGAGACGTGCTGACGATGCTGAAGAACGGAGAAGTTTGGTATCGGAGAGTAAACCCAGAAGCCGCAGCGTGGCAGAGCTGGAGACGCTGAAATCAGATCTCTGGAGGTCGGAAAGCCAACGTCTGGAATCAGAGTTTGCTGATCGCTGGCGACAGCGAGAAGCCGAAGCCGAAGCCCAACATGCGCGCGCGACAGACGAGATGAAACGAGACTGGATTTCCCAAATGAAGACCTTACAGCAGCGGATGAAAGATATGGAAGCTGAGCGCGACAGGGAGAAAGAGAGTTCTCAGAACATGCAACGCTTCCAAGCCGGTCAGTTGAGAACCTTCGAGCAACATTGTCCCAAGTTCAAGAGGCGCGAAGGGTCGGTCACCCTGATTTAGCAACTGCAACCTCGGTGTTAGACACTGAGGACCCTGAAGTTGCAACTAAGTATCCGTAGTCGGATCAGAAATCAGAAGTGAGGTTAGGGTTGAACCCATGTCGCACCCACCGGCTCTCAGAACGGCTCCTCGAGAAGTTGCGACCTTCCAAACAAACTGCCCCTGCGCGAAGCTCGGTGACGAAGCGAGTGAAGGCCGAGAGGAATGGCGCGCCGCTACGACCACTACAGCAACCCACGTGACTCGAGTAGCCTCGGTGACGGAAGCCAAGGGGGACATCAGGCGTGCATCGACTCCACGACGAGATCCACCGCGGAAATCAGACGCTAGACGGTCTAATGGAGACCGAGAGGCGCCCCCGCCGAGAGAAGCGCCGTGGTGAAGCACCAGACCCTGGTGGAGACTCTGAGGACTCGAGCTCAGAATCCGAAAGCTCGTCTTCAGACGACTCTGAGCTTTGGCGAAGTGGTGAACCTGACAGCAGCGACGCAAGCTCAAGCTGGAACTACACTTCTGACGTTGAGGCCGTTCATGAACTCCAACAATCTCTATCCTAGAGCCACACTCAGGGAACGCATCCACTGGTGGGAGCGATTCACGAATATGGCGTCTCAAGGAGGGTGGTCGACCAAGACACGCATTCAGGAGCTCAAGTTGAAGCTTCCGGTATCTGCGCGTGACTGGTTTAACCAGCTCCCCAAGAGTGTGTCCCGTGACTGGAGGGAGTTGTCGTCAGAGTTCAAGAAGCGTTACTGTAAGGCGCGGTCATCATATTCAGAGATATTTCACAATGGCTATGAAGGACTCTGAGACCCCGCTCGAATTCTTCTATCGACTCAACTCCGCCGCTGGGAAGGCCGACATCGACTTCAGAAAATCGTCCAAGCGTCTTGAAAAGCACGTGCTCCGTTTTATCACGAAGCTCAAGGATGCGCGCCTGAAAACTTCGCTACAAGGTCAGAGATTCCGACGTATTTCAGACTTGGAGTATGCTTTACAACAGGATGAAGATGTCTGGCGAACAGGTGACCAAGATATGACCACCACCAAGGCTCGAGACTTCCGAGCAGACAATATTCCACGAGGACCGTTCAAGCCCAAGCGCATGAACCGGACTTATGTCGTGAGAGACCCGATTCTGAAGATTCTGATGATGATGACCACGAAAACCATAAGGGATCTTTAAAATCCGATCAGGATGCCAGAGACCAAACCGGTGATTCCAGATTTCAGATTGTGACTTCAGAGTCTACCCGTGATGGAGACACTGCACAGACTTCATCGAGTGCCTCGACAGCTCCGCCGAGCGCTAGTTGGACGCAGACCCTGACAAATGAAGTGTACCGAGTGATGGTGACATGGGATGGCGTCCGCCGCCCCATTCCCCGTCTGGATCGTCAGGTCAGGGTTTTCATCAGAGCCGTCCTGAAAATGGCGGTTATTGGAACAAGTTTTGCGAGAAATGTCAATGTCCAGGACACTCAGAAGAAGATTGCTGAAGGGATATCACGTGTGACCGGTGCCAGGAAAAGGGCATCCAAGTCGAATGTGTCGAGCACTCCCCTGTGAAGTGTGTGGAAAATTACATCCCGGAAAACCCTGTGAAGACTTGAAGACTCTGGAAACACTCAAGCAACTCGCCCGTCAAGGCGCACTGAAGGACGTGCCAAACCACCTGAGAGAAAGACTTCTGGGTGAGGAGACAGACTCTGGGAAGCCGTTAAACTAATACGCCCGTCGGATGGGGATCCGAAACGCGCCGGGCAAGGCAATACCCCAGAGTTATGTGTTCTAGTGTGTGTAGGACCGGAGCTGAGAAAGGTTCAAGATAAACCCCAACAATGCATGACCACTCTAACCCAGGAATCAGCTGTGCCTTTCAGAAATCCAGGAAATAAGTTACCCGAGATCTCTGAAAACACCGATCCGATACCTGACGACAGTGTCATTCAGACTGAAGGATGGCGAGTGCTACGACTGGTGGGAGGATAATTACCCTGATCGTTCCAAGCGAGATGTGGTGATGGTGTATGGTGCTGTGAATGATCGCCGGACAAGATTCTCCTGGATACCGGTGCGACTATAAACATTCTGAGTTACGACTTTGCGCGTAAGCTCGGACTCAGACTCAAGTCGCACAAGCAAACTAAGGTATCAGGGATGGGTGGTGTTCCGACGTACATTGGCGCCAGCGCTGAGATCAAGTTGACACTTGGGCCAAGAGTGGTATACATTGTGGATGTTTGGGTCGCGAATATTGGTGAAGGAATTGATGTGCTTTTAGGAATGGGCTTTATGTTTGCCGCTGGAGTGAGTATCAGTACCCGCGAAGGTCTGGTGTCGTTACCAGACGAAGTCGTGGTGATGATGTGTAATTGGGAACCTGGTGACCACATTGGTCGTAGCAGGTTTGTCAGACCAAGCGAGGCCGTTCTTCTGAGTCCTGGTGAGGAGTTCATTGTTAGGATTGATTACGGTCCGACGAATCCGCAACGGGAAGTCGTGTGGGCTGGACGTGGTGATCGTTGGGTTACACAGCTGATCTATGCTGCCCGCTCATGGCCTGTGGCAGTTCGTGTGGTGAATATTTCCGATAAGAACACCTGGGTCAACGAGCTCTCTGATGTCGCGAGGATCGTGGAATATGGCTTCTTCCCGAGACATGGGCGTTTCGTGCGTCCAGGTTCCGCTGCATATCGTGATTGGGAGGTACTGATCCTGGAAAGCACTCCGTCACCAGAAACGAAGAAGCGCATGGAACGAGAGGCAAGGCTGGAGGCTCTGATGCCGCAACCTCCTTGTGTGGAGCGTCCAGATTATCCATGGCCGACTAAGATACTGCAACATCCGAGGTTGGATAATGCTCGAGTGCAATTTGTGAAATCAGACCCGACCCCAGTCATGAAGCGAGTGCGTTTTGCCCTAGATGCATCCACTCAGACAGATGATTGCTGCTGCAGTGGAGTGGCGGATAGCTTGGACGCAAGTGTGGATACCAGATATTCTGAGATGTCCTCTGAAAGTGTCTCTCCCAGCGACTCTGGTGACTATCGCATCAGTTCTGGTGACAGTTCCTCGGACTCGGAATCAGAGTCTCCTGCAAGTGGTTTTCAGACTTCTCAGTTACCAGCAGATGATCTGGACTTAATGGACGAGTCTTGGGATATCCCTGTTCAGGGATGCCCGGAACACCTGTGGAAAAATTACGAGTGGAGTATGAACGGTGTATGCAAGTCTCGAATGAAGAATTGGATTTGGAACCAGGTGTTTATATGCGGGAAGGCACAGAGCTGCTTGCCCAGTTGCGCGATCAACTGGTCATGCTACCAGAGCTTGAGGAATTGACACCAGAGTGCGATATCGACAGTGCTGATGTTGGAGAACCAGGAAAGACAACACCAGAAATGGAGAAGAAACTACGTGACATTCTGAAATACCACAGAAAGATCTTTCTAGGAGATGGTAATGCAGCACCCGCACCGGCAAGGGGCGTGGTTTGTGATCTAGATGTAGGGGGCGCCAAACCGGTGGCCCAACGTCCAAGGTCCGTTGCCCCTCACCTCATGTTGAAGGTGTATGAGCTTCTCAAGAAACTCTGGAAACTGGTTTGATCGAGTACTCCAATTCGCCGTGGGCATCCCCTATTGTGATCGTTCTGAAGAAGAACGGTGTTGACATACGAATGTGTATCGACTATCGTATTGTGAATGGTTTCATCCAGTTATCACCCTACCCGTTGCCTCTCATTGATGACCTCCTGATTGGGTTCGAGGCTGCGATGTGGTTTATGAGTTTGGATATGGCTAGCGGGTTCTGGGCGATCAGGATGACGGAGCGTGCTCGATTGATATCCGCATTTATTTGTCCATTTGGACATTTCCAGTGGGTGAGAATGCATTTCGGCCTGAAGAATGCTCCTCTTGTGTATCAAGCTATGCTGGATAATTGCCTGTGGGGATTTGTGAGATTGTCACCAGAGGAAGAGGCTGAAGTTGACGCAGACGTTCTGGAATTCTTGCAGTTGAAGCCTCAAGACTCTGAAAACCAATCCTCAGACTTTGAAAACCATGCGCTGAAATCAGAAGTGTCGGCTCTCACAAGTCAGATGACCGTTTTCCAGAGGAACATTCCGGTTCCAACGTATATGGGTCCAGTCCTGGGGAGAAGTTCGAATATCGATGACATTGCACATTGAGCGCCGACTTGGGACCAACTATGTGACGATTTAAACGCTCTGCTTTTCAGACTTCGCTACCGGAACATCTCTGTGAGTTTGCCCAAGAGAGAATTTGGGAAACTATCGATCCCGTATCTCTCCCACGAAATCAGCGCCGAAGGTCTGAGAGCGACGCCCAAGATCGTCAAAGGAGTCGAAGAAGTGCCGTTCCCGTCCACGCTAAAGGGAGTTCAGAGTTTCATGGGAAGTCTCAATTACTACAACAAGTTTATTGAAGATTTACCGGTTATCGCTGCTGCCTTGTACGAGTTGACGGATGAACAGATCCGCTCTGGGAAGGATCTGACTTGCACCAAAGAAGCATTTGAGCTTCTGAAACGCAAGATAGTTTCCACCCCACTTCTCAGACACCCGGACCGAACCAGACCGTTTGTTATCATCCCACATGCGAACCCTTGGGCTGCCGCGGCTGTTTTGGGGCAGGAGTACGATGGAGTGATTCATCCAGTTCGGTTCACGGCCCGTGTCCTGAATGACGCTGAACTCAGGTATCATATCGCCGAAAAGGAGGTGATTGCGATTCTCAGAGTTTTGGAAAATTTCAGAGCGCTGGTAGAGTCAAGTCCAGTGATTGTGGTGTATACCAGATACTCTGTGCTGAAATGGTTGTTAACGTCGAATTCCACCGATGGTAGAAACGTGAAGTGGGGTCTGAAGTTGTCGCACTGGGACTTAGAAATTCGCAAGATCCAGCGCGATGAAGACGGACTTCCAGCCATACTCGGCGCAGGCATCACACCCCGAGAACATTTAGACGAGGTATCTGAAAACCTGATCCCAGCCAAGGGGCGAGTCAAACCGCCAGCTCCTGTCAGTGTGGAATGCTGGAAGCGGATTATCAGGGCCATGTCCTGAGTTTCGATGGTGCAGCAAAGACGTCTACTCGTCTGGGAAGTTGCGGGTGCATACTCTGGAAACTCCCTGGTTGGAATGTCTTGGAAGCCCGAGGAATTCCCCTGAAGGACGTCACTGTGAATGATTCGGAGTATTGTGGTCTGAATTACGGTCTGAGGATGGCGTTGGAACATGGAATACATGAGCTAGTGGTTGTTGGAGACTAACGTATCGCAATACAACAGGCTCAGGGACTGATTAACTGCAACCAACCTAATTTGCAGCGGAGGTTGGCAGAGTTTGAATCTCTGAAAACCAAATTTCAGGCCCTGAAATTAGTACATGTGAAACGTGAGTTCAACCAAGCGGCAGATTACTTAACTTCGAAGACTCTGGCACTTGGAGAAGCTTGGCAGGTACAAGACGCTGACGAGCTCACCCATCTACAACTAGTGTCTAAAGTACAAGAGAAATTGATGAAGCCCTGCTCAGCTCCAAATGCAGAAGTTCTGGAGTCCGAAGTATCAGGCTCTGAAAACTACGGTGTGACACCCGAGTCTGATGGAATTCCAGGCCCCGAATCCGCACCTCTGCCACGATCAGCTAAAGTATTAATTGCTGTAACACGTGCCCAAGTTTCGAATAACACTGATCCGCCTGAGGACGACGATGAGCGTGAACCCCTGGGGCCTTTGGAGTTCCAGGCAGAACGTTGGCGGCGAATTAAGGCACATCAGCGCCACGACCCGTATTTGGTCGAGCTCATGAAGTTTCCGAAAGGTGACGTGGGGGATCTACCACGTCCCCGAGTCAGGAAACTAGCGAGGGTCGCTGAGGATTTCATCTTGGATTCCAGAGATGTGCTGTATCGTCTAAGTCGTGCTACCCGAGAGCGGCCTCGAGACAACGTCGATGAACTCAGACTGGTCGTCCCCAGAGACTTGCACTCAGACTTGCTGCACTATGCCCACAAAGACTATCAAGGTGGACATCAGGGAATCAAGAGGACGTTCGAGAAACTGAGTTCAGAGTTCTACTGGTTAGGTATGTACGCCGATGTGGAAAGATTCGTGAAGGAGTGTGTGGACTGCGCTAGCGGCAAGGGGCGACCTCCAAATCCTGGACCGTCACCGGGGAATATTGAACCCAGCAGGCCGTTTGAGGTCGTGTCCGTGGATTTTGTGACGCATATGCCGAAGTCAGCACGCGGCAACACCTTCCTTCTGCTTTTCCAAGACATGTTTTCAGGGTACGTGATGTGTAAGCCGATGAGTAGCACCGCGGCTCAAGACGTGGCGGAAGCCTATGAAGAACGTGTTTTCAGAAACTTCGGAGCCAGTTCTCTGATTCGTCATGACCAGGATCCCCGCTTTATGAGTGAGGTGTTCAAGTGTTTCAGGGAACTCCTGGGTAGTAGACAACGAGCTACTCTAGGATACCGACCACAAGCTAATGGCCAACAGGAACGGTCGGTTCAAACTGTGGTGCGCGCGATCAAGGCATATATCTCTGAAGCTGATCAAAGTGATTGGGATGATCATGCCGAGCGTCTGATGTTCGCCCTGAACACGTCGTTCGGTGCCACCCGTCTGGAAACGCCTTTTTATTTGGTGCATGGTTGGGATGCTCTCGGAACTGTGTCCACTATGCTAGGACCCAAGCCGTCGATGACTCAGGAACAAACCGGCTACGAATGGAGAAGGAAGATGCAACGAGACTACAGTTATGCTGTGGCATGTGCCGAAGATCTCCAGAAGAAAGCGAAACGCGACCGGTCTGAAGAACAACCAGAAAGTGGAACGAGTTATAAGAACGTCTGAAATCAGGTTTTGCTATAGGTGATGCCGTATGGCTTTATATCCCTAAAGTACAAACGGGGTTAAGCCGGAAGCTAGCGCACATGTGGCATGGTCCCTTCAGAATCGATGAGATGTTGGATGACTTCCGCGTACGACTCAAGGTTGAAGATACTGGTTATCGTGTGAATCCCTGGGTGCATGTGAGCCGTCTGAAACCCAGAGCCCTGTTCCCCAGGCGACCAACGATAGAGCTCGAGATTCCAGAAGACGATGACTTTGATGCCGCTTTGCTACCTGAAAATAGTTGGGAACCTGACGTTGAGAATGATGAGTATGAAGTGGAGAAGATTTTGGATACTCGTTGGGGTAAGCGTACCAGAACTTCCAAACGTCTCCGTGAATATCTCGTTAAATGGAAAGGTTACGATGAAGCTGAGTGGCTACAGTTATCGAAGTTGAATTGTGGTGCATTACTTTACGAGTTCAACCAGAGTGCACGAGCACGAGCTCGTTTCCAGGCAATGCAAGCTGGAGACGATCACCCCAGAGTCTAAACAACTCTAAAAACGCATCTGGAAGTCCGATGTCTGAGAGATTGCAGAGACTGACTTTCAGAGAATGAGAGCGTGAATGCATGTTCTTCAGAGATTTTATTTCTGAGATTCGTGCGTTCAGACGTGTGATCGACTATGTTATTGCTTGTATGAAAACGACGATGTGTATGTGGAGAAAAGGAATTTGTGGAGATTACGTGCTGATGAATACGAGAGTTGAAAGAGGAGAGGTGAATCAATGATTAAGTGGAAGATATTAGAGGATGAAAGATTGAATAACTCCACTGGGGCCGAGGTTTACGTCACAAATGCAGACAACTAAGTGGCCTATCAGTATGAAGTCTTCCTATGAAATTTTCGACTGAGGCTGGGGACTTCAGTAGCTGAGGGAGACGGGGTTCTCAGAGCGCTCGGCCGGCGTCAAGATATCCTTCTTGATATCGTCAGGAACATATTGGAGTCATTCTTCGTCCACGTTCGCCCATTGCATACGAGCAGGCTCAATAGCATCCAAGTCCCCAAGTTGCGTCTCCAGACTCAGACACTTGGGACCACCAAGTTCGGCGACCCTGGGGTCTTGCCAGATCCAGGGACACGCTTTGTCAGGAACAGTCCAGATGCCAGGCTCCGAGAGCAACGACGCTGGGAAATCCTTGTTCGCCAAGGCTTTCCGGATGAGGGCGTTGTGCTGACGAATTAAAGCAGCTCGACGAATGGCCCGGTACTTGTGCAATTCCGCAGACTTGCCATCAGCCTCGACATCCATAGTGACCCTGTGAGTCCGTTCCCAGAAAGCCTGAGCGTGCTTCTTCATGCTGCGCACAATCTCTTCTACGTCAGCCAGCACCATGGGTTCCAACTCACCACGTATGTGGAAGTAGAATTCAGAGAACCGGTTGCTGAACATGACCTCCCAAGGAGCACGTTTCTTGCGAATCACAGCACAGTAGCGTTCTGAGTCCCAGCGTCTCTTGAGAATGGAGCACGAGTGCTTGTGGACCTCATAATCCGGAAATCCCAGCGTTTGACCAGTCGTAGTCTTGGTAGAGCTCACGCGTTGTACTCTGATACCATAGTACAACCAGGAGAAGGCATCACAGTCTGGTGTTTCCACCACCTGGAGTTCTCTAGCTGACAGCGACTTGTAAGGCTTGGACACCAGGCTTCGTGAGTTTCCAGAAGAATCCTTGGACTTCGATTCACTTTCGCTGGTGGAATTCGGACGGGACTTGGGAGTGGTGTGGGCAACCATCGTCCATCGTCAGAGTCGGAGTCGTCTTCAGATTCACGAGGATGCTTGGAGCCAGAACGTAAATGGTCATCAGACTTCTTGTTCTTGGATTTCTTGTTCCCAGACTTCTGTGGACGCACGGCTTCTCTTAGACCTCTGGGTGGGAATGATCGGTCCATCGTCAGAGTCGGAGTCGTCTTCAGATTCACGAGGACGCTTGGAGCCAGAACGTAAATGGTCATCAGACTTCTTGTTCTTGGATTTCTTGTTCCCAGACTTCTTGACTCCTGGCTTGTCAATTCCAGACTTTTTGCCTTTGGACGCGTCATTCCCAGAGTCATCATCTTCGTCCTCAGACTCGGAGTCGACAACACCACTATCTTTGTAGTCAGGATCCTCTTTGGGGTTGTCGACCGAAGATTCGACGTCGCTCTCAGGATAATTGACGTGACCATCCAGATCACCCCAAGCAGCGGGCTTGGTACCAGCCAAGAGATGACGATCTACAACTTCGTCGGCCATCTGATAGCAGACTTCCGGGACGTATTTGGTCCAAGGGGTGGAATCCAAGTGACGCGAGAAAATCACGCTCACCAGCATCTGGACAAGAACCGGACTGCTGAAGAGACTATGAGCCTCCTTGTCCGACGCCAACCATCCCATGGCCTTGTCGTATGCGACACCAGACAACAAAGCTTGGCGAAGATCAGGACGGACTTCTTTCCAGACCACATCTCCAGGAAGCTTCTTGTATACTTCAGACTTGGCCACCGTGGTACCTGCATTCGCCGAGAGTACGGAGTCTTCAACAGGCTGGTGTCCCGAGGGACGACGCTTTAGACTCCTGAGGTCTGACGCGAGCGACCACTTGGGTGATAACGTCTGAGCCTGAGACTTCGACGAGTACACGAGATATCTGGGACTCTTGGACTGTGAATCAGAAATATCAGCATCCGAACGAGTGAGGTCCAGAACTCTGGTATTTTTCGCAGCCTCCTCGGCAGCTTGACGAGCTCGCTCTTCAGAAAGGCATTTCTTGAAATCAGGAACAGGCTTCTTTCGCTCGTCCAGAGCCGTCACGTTGATGATAGTTGTCCAATGATCTGGAATGATAGTGTCTTCCTGATATGACACCAAGAGATCGTGTAGGCGATTCCAATTACCCGAAATCTCAGTTCTCTTGCAAGAACTCCGAAAACCCCCATGGATCCGTCGGCTTGACATCGGGACGAGACTTCAGAATAGAGACTTGGGCTTGGAGATCGGCAATTTGAGACTTCAGAGCTGCCTTGTCCGCCTTCAGAGCTTCCACTTGATCTTGGTAATGGGCCTTGAGGTCCCGAATCTCCGAAGACATACGCTCCTCCACGACACCAGCGTCCTGCTGAGCGACCTGAAGTTCGTGCTTCCAGTATTGACAGTTCAGCACCCATTCGCGCTTGATCTCTTCACACTCCGACCGAGCCGCCGCAGCATCTATCAGGGCAACACCGTTCTGAGAGCCGACGCGCTCCCGAAGACGTCGATGGGCTGCAGTCATCAGTTTCAAGTAGCCAGCCGTCCGAAAGACCCTTTCAGCAAGCCGGGTATGAGGAACATGAGATAGCAGAGACGCCAACTCGCGGCGAACTTCCACTGACGAAGCCAGAACATCCAGAGTAGGCACATTGGGAGTCTGGGCACGAGGTGTTATGGTCTCATGGGGATCGAAGCTTGGGATCACATGCTCCAACTCCTGAAGGTCTTCGTCGGTAAGTGTCTCGTACCCTACGAGCACACAAGGACCGCCATATGCATTCGCAATGTGACGACCTCTCTGGAAGTCCTCAGCTCGCGCTGGTACACTTATCAGAAAGGCGCGTCCCTCAGGCTCGATGTTAGGCGCGATGTAATTCTGAGGGACATCAGAATCTCCCAGTGTAATGACTGAAGCGCTTTCGTTCGTCATCAGACCTTGACGGAAGAGTCGGTCGACTTCCTCGGTGGACAACAATCGAGGTGCACCAAAAGCTCGCGTTTGGAAAACACCAGGGGCGTCTTCCGAGAATGCAGAGCCTGGATTACGTGGAGTAGCCTTCGGTGAAGAGCCTGCCGAGTTCGCGCTGCCATCAGGGAGGTCCCTGATATGACCTTCGATCTGGAGAGTTCCAGACTTTGTTGTATGGGCTGGGGCGCTTGGGCTGCCACCAGGTAACGTGGTCGAGCCGACGTCACCACCCTGCACCGTGCTGACAGTAGCCGTAGCAGGCCCTGTGCCTGTGGCGTCGCCTGCCGTGCCACTCGACAAGGTGTTCGTGCTTAAAGACGTGCTTGTTTCCTCCGACATGTGAGTGAGAAAGCGGATTGGAATATGACCGCCCGTTGGGCGAGCCAAGTTCAAATTTCTGAGTCTGAGAGAAGAATCAGACTGGGGAACAGGGCGCCAGAGGCTCTGAAACCCAGGCAAATGACAAAGGGTTGCTGCTACACTACGCTCTAAAAACCGTTCATCAGAATGTCTGATAGACCTGGCCATGATACACAGCTTGGAGAAAGTTCCGCACTGACGGATCGTGACCAGGAGGGGCGGTTGACATGATGCTATTTCCGATTTTCGAGCGACAGGTGGATATTACGTTACGATGTGATTGGTTATAATATGGGTTATGAGAGAGGGGGAGCTTGGGACACGGCTGCACCCGTGCGACATCTGTGGAAGATTTTAGATGAACCTTCGCCTGACTGTAAAGGGGCCCAATGGACCAGAAGTGTACTCCAGAGTGTGCACAACTCTGAAGGTCAAATGCACTCTGTCTGGTCACCGGACTTTCCCCGACGATGTGTGCCTAATTCCTGGCGGAAAGTCTCTCAGAAGAACGTATCTCTGAGAGACCTCATCCCGTTACCGTCCAGCGCGACGATGATGGTTCAAGGATCTATACTACTTACCCGCAGAGACCAAGTATCGCGCGCCGGACGCCGCGCACCCGCGCAACCCTCAAGAACTTCGCGTACGTTGAAGCATTGGTGCTCCGTACTATGATATTCCGTTCAAGACTCTGGTATTCCCCACTCTGAATGACCAAGACTTTGAAAACCAAAGTGATTTCAGACTCTGAAAACCCGGACACCAGACTCTGAAATCAATGAAGATTCAAGACCATACTGAAACCAAGTGAACCCAAGTTCAAGTAACGCAATCAAGTGATGTGTGACCTGCACATCCCCTGTAATGACGTCTCTACACATCAGCTCATCGGGATCTGCTGCACTGACCATACTGAATCCAAGTTTAGGTCACGCAATCAAGTGATGACTGCCCTGCACATCCCCGTGACGTCTCTACCTGTCAACTCATCGAGATCTGCTGAACTGACTGCATACTGAAATCAAGTCAAGATACCTGATGCATACAAGAACCAAGTGTACCTGAGATATGAAGACTGAATGCATGAAGGACACCAAAGACGACAAGAAGAAGAGAGTTACCAGAGATATATGAGAGTTATGAGAAAGATAAAACGATAAACAGAGTTCAATTTGCTTGCTACTGCACAAGTCCGCTTGAGAGGTATCCAAGCCACTGCGTAAAGGACGTACGCCGTGTGATCTCCACCAAATTCAGTCCCCTTAGGTGGAGATCAGGTAACGTAGAGACCTGAGAGGACCCGCCTATTCCATATCCTAGTTGGGTCGTTTGTTTTGTCTCTAGCGGTAGCCCATTTCATATTGCTCGTTTGGACAGGCTCTGGAAACTAGACAGTCGTTTCCAGGGTGCAAGGTAGACTGTTATATAGCTGATTGTATTGGTTTATATTTCCCTCTATATTAGAGGGTGGTGCGCGAACGTGAAAGGGATACCAGACAGACCAGGTGTCTGGTAACGAGTCCCTAGTTGACCTGGAGTACTAGCCCACCGTTCAAGGGCCCAGAAAGAATAAGAACGGCTGTATATATTTGTATATTCCTGAACTCTGCATATTTGTTGTTTATCTTTGAAAGTCAAGAGTCTCGGTTCTGGATTTGTGATATCCAGACACCGATATCAGACTCTCTCTGGTATATTAACCTCTTCCCGACCACCAACTTTCTGGTAACCTACTTGGTTTCCAGAAACTCCGACTCCCGAACGCTCCTGGAAGGACATCCTGAACTCCGACGCCAGACTCCAAGGGAACACAACTTCTCTTCACTACGTACTTTCAGACCCCGGCGAGGGTCATATTCCCAAGACAACGAACCCACAGGGATACCACAAGGTACCACACGCCCACCTACGTTGTACGACTCTGAAATCCTTTCAGTAGTCATATAACCGGGTTCACTATACGCCACCTGCTCCGCGATCAAAGTTTCACCGACTTCGCGACAATAATCTCTCTTGTCGCTCGTCGAGCGGCGGCGTCTTGATCGCGTACAGTCATCTCCTGTCGCTGGTCGAGCAGCAGCATCTTTGTCCCGTATTTTTGACGCTCTTGTTCCGTCATGGCATCTCGTGTGGCACGCCGAGCAAAAGTATCTCGATCACGTACAATCTGATGTTCTTCTGTTGTCATACGATCTCTGTGCGCTATATGTGCTGCTGCATCCTGGTCTCATACGTACTGGCGTACTTCATCTGTCATACCTGCTCGTCGTGCGGCTTGCTCAGCTGCATTACGCTCTCTTGCATCCCGACGCTCTTCCGCGGTCATCTCACTACGACGGACAGCTGTCGCAGCAGTATTTTCCTGACGTCGCTGTTCTTGTTGCTCACTCGAAAGCTCATTTATTTGAATACTCTGGAAATTTCTGTTATACTCGCGTAATTCTTCCACTTTACCGGGATTCATTAGCGCACGCCGGACTCTAGCACGCAGAGCGTCTTGTTGCCGATCCTGATCTATCTGAGACTCCGATCGGTTAGCTCTGGCTCGACGTTTCCTCTCCGCATCTGCCACGAACGCGAGCTAATTGAGACAATGTCATGTTGGCTCTGGCCTTTGCACTCCGTCGGGACTCTGGGTGATTATTTGTTGCAGACTCGATGCCTACAGCAAACGCAGAGTTGTTAGGTCGTGGAGGTTCTGCAATAGCGGTTGAAGTACTTGCAACCCTTGCATTCTGTTCAGACCCGATCTCAACAGCCTGCAACGCACTGACAACGGCCTGAATGGGGTCTGCATTCTCCTGTTCTCTCGTCTCAAACTGCTGCTTTCTAAACCGGATCAAAGCTGCACTGAGGTCCTTCATCCGTCGTCGATTTGCAGCAGGTTCTTCGTGTCCATCTAGCGAACGATAGGCTGCTTTGATTACTTCTTCGCTTCCATAGTTGCGCTTTCTTGACATTATGCCTACAAACACTTAACACAAACATACGTTAGTCTAAACTCTTACTTTCTTAGTTGTCTACATCTTCGCGCTGTTTCTTATGTCGAAAAACGTGCGGTAAGCGGTTCCAGATGCCGCGGCAAAAAAATCATTTTACCGAAGTAAAAGGTCTCAGTTCACCGCTAAACAAAAGGTAAGCCATGAGCCCTCAAGTCACTGTCCCCAATGACTCGGCAGGTCCGCGGCCATGCCACGTGGCTGTCCGCACGTGCCCTGTCGCGGACACAGCCCCAAAACCAACGTGCCGGTTCCATACACGACCACTCTCCGAGGATAAGGCAGGCGGCCCGGTCAAGCCGGCTCTTCTCGCCACATGGATCTGCCTCAGCGCCTCGGTTGGGTATGAGACTTCCCATGCTGCTTGCAGGCAAACATGGGTACCACAGGGTCGCGGCTCCTGAAAGTAAAGGCGCGACAGGACTAAACCTTAGTACGGCAAGGGGTCCAGCTGCAACATCCTTATCGCCCTCGTGTCCTGGAATTGTGCCTCCGGGTATAGAAATCCCCGCCTCAGAAAAACACTTTTTGCCAGAGTGGAACGAAACTGTGACTCTACTGTAACGTTTGCTTCGAGAGGGTCGTCCTGGCAACTCTTGGCAGGGAATGGGCTCCTCTGGAGGCTGGCTAGGCCTCATCAGTATGGCCGTCTTAGGATACCCATCCCTCCGTGCAGTGGTTGATATCTCACCCAATGCACGGCTCCGGTTTCCCTCTCTAACGCGCACAGTAAGTCTTGGTTGCCCCAGAAGGTACCAATTAATTAGAGGTTTGTAATGGTCATACTTAAATACGGTCAGATAAGTGATGATATTCTACCATGGCGTTATTGAAAAATTCTTGACCTTTCTCTGACGGGTCTTGTCGTACAGGAGCGATATTTTCCTCACTATTGACTACAGTAATTTTTCATGTCACAACTTGTCCAACACGGATTCCGTGTTGGCGTTCTGCCCACGCGATGTACTCTTGCATACGAGCATTTACTTCTTTTTCTACACGTGACTTTAGTAACTATGTCGCCACGAATATGGAGTAAGCATCTATCACAATGAATACCACACTCTATTGTGTGCCATTGTGTAGACCGGGAATCTTTAAGTTCGCGTACACCAGATCGTGAACTCGTTCGATTTCACGATAAATCATCTTGCGATACGTCTTTCGTCGCTGTTTCTCGATATGGCAATCAGCACGGTCCACGTTTCCGCGCTTCGTTAATATGGTTACTTTTGCCATGCCTCGGTCAATCAGAAGTCGGATGTATTCAGGGTATGAACAACCTAACAGTTCGTGCCACACGTCAATGCCTTCAACCCTATCCGTCACAGTAAATTTGCGATCACTTGTTGTTTGGTAATATTCTTTTTTGCTAGTCATATTACCATCTATAATATGAGCAATAAATGTCCAACGTCAATTCTCCTTTGTAGTACGGACCGCCTCTGTGAGATCCTTGGTCATGCCAAAGATTCCTGCATCCTGGTCCAACAACATCACAAATCCTTGACCCAAAGCCAAATCGGGAGAGAACAGGTTGCATCTTGCTTCACGAACGTAAAGAGTGCGTCTCGGACGAATACGATCACCATCTCTTCATCTATCATTGTGGTCAACAAAATGGTACTGAAGCCTTCCGCTCAGATGTCCGTACCTTGACAAAGCCAGAAATTGTCGGATTCCATTCACTGTAAATATTCCTAGATTGAAATGATGTGTCAGTATCGAAGTATCATTGGCTTGGGTCGTGATGCTCTGCAGCCCACTTCACCACTTTACCAATGACTACTTCACGTTTGCGATTATGAACATTGTCTTCGGTAATAGAAGTTTTCGCGTCAGTTGATTATGTTCCGGACCTGGCATACTTAGACTGGGCAATCTTTCTCCCACTTGTTTTTTTCTTCTTTAAGTAGTTCCGGGCGATTTCTCTTTTAGTGGCCCTTAACACCACTCAAAAGCAGTATTTGAAGTTTCCTTCTTTAATTGATCACTCATGTGAGCCTCTTGCCTCATTTCTGAACTCCAGAATCATTACCCTGCTTCTTCTTGCTTTGATTGATACCGAACGCACTATTCTCCCACTCTGTACTTCGTGACGCAGCAGTGAGGATCATCTCTCGAACCATGTCTGGTGTGTAGTTGCTTATATCCAAGCTAAACAGCATTTTCCGTCGAAGCTCGTTCTAGCACGTCTGGGTTGGCAAAACTACGTAACATCATATCAACCATCTGCAGATCGTTCACAGGAGCTCGGTAGTCTCCTAATCGGCCATTAATGTCGAACAATGTGTAAAGATGCTAAGAACATCCAAATTTGCACGTATTCGAGCCCTGTGTATTTCGCCCTGGAGGCAGTCCACCTTCTGCGCCGTCATGACCGGGTTCCTCTTTCAATCGGAGATAGAAAACAATTCTTGCCACATCTGGATGCCTGTCCGCTTGGACATCAACTGTTGTGCCAGCTTCATCGACAAAAGAACCTTGGATTAAGATTGTTATCTTTGTTTGCCGCTTCTTGTACTTGTCTTCCTGGTCTTGATCCCATGTCGCGTCTTCCGTCACTTTGCCAGTTGCGATTTCGTCCAGTAAGCTCATTTCAAATGCGTTGAGTATTACATGTTTGTAGAAAGACCAAGCATCTCCGTTCCCGTTGACTGGAGTAACCGACGGACCAATCTTGAAGTTCTCCAGCTTCTTGTTCTTGGCGTCTTCAGAGTACGAAGGCGAAGACATCTTGTCGTTGTAGTACATTTTCAGATGCGTTCTCGTGCACACTTCGCGTTCTAGAAGTTGGGTTCAGAACCCTGTTAGAAAAGCGTTCAAACTCACTCGCACAACAACTTGTTGATTTCAAGGGAAATGTGGGACTAAAGGCATTTATGCTTCTGAGTGTGTTTCCTTTCTACCGATGGGTTAACTTTCTCTACTGACGCCGTGCTGTCACGCACATCCCCAACATGAGTGGTTTCAAGCAGGGTCTGCAAAAGATGGACTATCTACGGCATCGTGTAGCAGCTGAACGTTTAGAGGCACATTCAAAGGATCTGCCTTTGTAAGAACTACCGTTTCCTACCAACCTGAGATCGACGCAACCATTATTGGGGAGCCTGGTCTACTACAGTCAATTGATTGAAGACTTTGCGATCATACGCGTCAGTTAAGTACGAACTCCGTGAAGCGGACTTCTACAAGATCACTCGAAGGCCAAAATCGACTGGAGCGATGAGAACAGCATCGTAGCAGAAGGTGGAGATGACAGAAGGAATTAATCCAGGACAGCGTTTGCTATGCTGAAGAACAAGGTCGTAACGACTCTGATCCTGCTGCATTTCGATATGGATCGAAAGCCAGTTGTGCTGGTGGCGTGCGCGAGCTAGTGGGCGATCTCAGCTGCGCTGTTGCAAGAGCACGACGGAGTATATAAATCCGTGACTTTCACTAGTCGCACGCTCAAGCCGGACGAGATCAACTATGGTATGGACGACATGGAATTGTTGGCTCTGCTAAGGATACGAGACATCTGCTACTCTCAACTTGTGACAAGATCGATTAGTGTGCTGACGCGCCATTCGAAGTTGGCGTGGTTGCTTCATTCATCCGGGTTGCAAGGGCGGTTAGAACGATTGACAGCACTCCTGTCAAGCTGGACACTTGAGATCGTCAAATGTACCAACGGGGAGGATGAGATCTTAGGCGTGATCGCGGCGAGTATTTCGCCTCGCAAGGGAGTGGATTTTGTTTCGATCGCCGCCAGGAAGCAACTGCGACAAGTGATATCGATGCCGTCCCTAACATGCTAACCAGGTGAGAGTTGGCTAGTCGTTAGCTTTGACGGATCAGCGCGGATGAAACGAAGTGGCGGAGAATACAGTGGAATTGGTTGGAGCCTACCAGAATGGACAGTAATCCGAGCAGCATCGAAATAGCAACTCGATCACGCAGTGAATAAAGCCAAGTACCATGGTCTGCTCCTGCATATCGATCTCCTGTCAGATATGGATAGGGAACGTCTAATCCTCTGTGGTGACTCTAACTTTGTGATCAGGGTGAGATCGAATACAAGGGTTAACGTTGTTACGACAGCAAGCACTGAAATCTCCGATCTTGGCCCAACCATGAATTCCTACATATGAAACGAGATTGGAATCAAAGCCGCGCTACATCGCGAGGATGAAGTTGTAATCGCCATCGAAGAAGACCGCCAAGATCTTATGACTCTCTATAGATTGGATGAGTTGCTAATAACCAAGCATGATGTAGCTACAGTCAATATCATTGCAGTCACAAGATTGCGTAAGAAATGTCGTTCTCAAGTTGTCGCGAAGTCGGTGAAACTTTGATCGCGGAGCAGGTGGCGTATAGTGAATCCAGTTATATGACTACTGAAAGGATTTCAGAGTCGTACAACGTAGGTGGCGTGTGGTATCCCTGTGGGTTCGTTGTCTTGGGAATATGACCCTCGCCGGAGTCTGAAAGTACGTAATGAAGAAAAGTTGTGTTCCCTTGGAGTCTGGTGTCGGGGTTCAAGAAGTCCTTCCAGGAGCGTTTGGGAGTCGGAGTTTCTGGAAACCAAGTAGGTTACCAGAAAGTTGGTGGTCGGGAAGAGGTTAATATACCAGAGAGAGTCTGATATCGGTGTCTGGATATCACAAATCCAGAACCGAGATACTTGACTTTCAGAGATAACCAACAAATATGCAGAGTTCAGGAATATACAAATATACAGCCGTTCTTATTCTTTCTGGGCCCTTGAACGGTGGGCTAGTACTCCAGGTCAACTAGGGACTCGTTACCAGACACCTGGTCTGCCTGGTATCCCTTTCACGTTCGCGCACCACCCTCTAATATAGAGGTAAAATATAAACCAATACAATCAGCTATGTAACAGTCTACCTTGCACCCTGGAAACGACTGTCTAGGTTCCAGAGCCTGTCCAAACGAGCAATATGAAATGGGCTACCGCTAGAGACAAAACAAACGACCCAACTAGGATATGGAATAGGCGGGTCCTCTCAGGTCTCTACGTTACCTGATCTCCACCTAAGGGGACTGAATTTGGTGGAGATCACACGGCGTACGTCCTTTACGCAGTGGCTTGGATACCTCTCAAGCGGACTTGTGCAGTAGCAAGCAAATTGAACTCTTTTTATCGTTTTATCTTTCTCATAACTCTCATATCTCTCTGGTATCTCTCTTCTTCTTGACGTCCTTGGCGTCCATCATGCATTCAGTCTCCATATCTCAGGTACACTTGGTTCTTGTATGCATCAGGTATCTTGACTTGATTTCAGTATGCAGTCAGTTCAGCAGATCTCGATGAGTTGACAGGTAGAGACGTCATCACGGGGGATGTGCAGGGCAGTCATCACTTGATTGCGTGACCTAAACTTGGATTCAGTATGGTCAGTGCAGCAGATCCCGATGAGCTGATGTGTAGAGACGTCATTACAGGGGATGTGCAGGTCACACATCACTTGATTGCGTTACTTGAACTTGGGTTCACTTGGTTTCAGTATGGTCTTGAATCTTCATTGATTTCAGAGTCTGGTGTCCGGGTTTTCAGAGTCTGAAATCACTTTGGTTTTCAAAGTCTTGGTCATTCAGAGTGGGGAATACCAGAGTCTTGAACGGAATATCATAGTACGGAGCACCAATGCTTCAACGTACGCGAAGTTCTTGAGGGTTGCGCGGGTGCGCGGCGTCCGGCGCGCGATACTTGGTCTCTGCGGGTAAGTAGTATAGATCCTTGAACCATCATCGTCGCGCTGGACGGTAACGGGATGAGGTCTCTCAGAGATACGTTCTTCTGAGAGACGTTCCGCCAAGAATTAGGCACTCATCGTCGGGGAAAGTCCGGTGACCAGACAGAGTGCATTTGACCTTCAGAGTTGTGCACACTCTGAAGTACACTTCTGGTCCATTGGGCCCCTTTACAGTCAGGCGAAGGTTCATCTAAAATCTTCCACAGATGTCGCACGGGTGCAGCCGTGTCCCAAGCTCCCCCTCTCTCATAACCCATATTATAACCAATCACATCGTAACGTAATATCCACCTGTCGCTCGAAAATCGGAAATAGCATCATGTCAACCGCCCCTCCTGGTCACGATCCGTCAGTGCGGAACTTTCTCCAAGCTGTGTATCATGGCCAGGTCTATCAGACATTCTGATGAACGGTTTTTAGAGCGTAGTGTAGCAGCAACCCTTTGTCATTTGCCTGGGTTTCAGAGCCTCTGGCGCCCTGTTCCCCAGTCTGATCCTTCTCTCAGACTCAGAAATTTGAACTTGGCTCGCCCAACGGGCGGTCATATTCCAATCCGCTTTCTCACTCACATGTCGGAGGAAACAAGCACGTCTTTAAGCACGAACACCTTGTCGAGTGGCACGGCAGGCGACGCCACAGGCACAGGGCCTGCTACGGCTACTCCGCGTCCCAGGCTCCCTTTCTCTCATAGCGCATAATATAACCAATCACATCGTAACGTAATATCCACCTGTCGCTCGAAAATCGGAAATAGCATCATGTCAAAATGTTACAAAAACACAGAAAACGTGCAAAGAATGAGGATGGAACGTATTAGTCGAGCTCAAGATGAGGAGAAATGGATCATCGATCTGAAGGCTTACCTGCGCGGGGACGTACAAGATCTTACGTCGACCGAAGCAAAAGACTGTTCTAAGATCACAGATCGCTATGAGATGGATGAGTCAGGGTTACAGTTTTATTTTCCACCGACCAAGCAGTCTGACGAAGATCACGATCTCGTGGCCAAACTAGTGGTGTCCGAAACATTGCAAAACGATCTTATGCACCACGCTCATTTGAGTCTGGAAGGTGGCCACCAAGGTATTGGACGGACGTATTACAAGATCCCTTCCTCTGGCGCGGCTAATATCAGAGTGTACAACGCTACGTGGGTCAGTGCATAGATTGCGGGACGGTAAAGGGACGACCTACGATCCATGGGGAATCGCCTAATAATTTTCTAGCTACGTATCCTTTCCAGATCATCGCTACCTAGATCGTACAAAGGAAACACCGAGTTGCCGATCTGGATCAATCTATTCACTGGATATGTGGTCGCGAAAGCTAGCGCATCAAGGACAGTTCAGACTGTCGCTGAGAACTACGAGGAATGTGTTTTCCGCCGGTTCGGTGCAAGCGAGGCTATCCGACATGACCAAGAACCCGGTTTTATGTCTGACTTCTTCAGATCGTTCAACAAAATCGTGGGACAGAGACAGCGAGCAACCATTGCATACCGCCCGCAAGCAAACGGTAAGATCGAACGGATGGTGGGAACGTTAACTCGTGCAGTCAAGATGTATGTTGAAGATATCGATCAACGAGATTGGGACGAATATGCGCAGCGCCTCACCTTCGCGCTCAATACTGCCCAAGATCGCGTACGGGGGGATACCCCGTTCTATCTGTTGCACGGCTGGGATCCACGATCTACGCTGGAAGCAATGATACCATTAGGATCAACGAGAAAACGAGAACGTGAACCCCGTCGGTGGCGATACCGTATCCAGAAGAAATATCAGCAAGCACGTGAGCAGGTTAACGAGAAACTACGAGATGCGATCCAAGAAAGGGCAGATCGACACAATGAAACGGTCCAACCACATGAGATCGAAGTTGGAACTCAAGTGTCGTTATAGCTAGATTGGGTTATGGAAGGATATGCGCGTAAGCTGGCACATATGTGGTACGGTCCCTTCCGTGTGGTGGAATTAGTGGTTGAACACACAGTACGTCTTGAGATCGCTGGTATAGAATATCGACTCTTCCCAAAGGTGAATATGTCTAAGATCAAGCCCTGAACGACAATTCCCGGACCGTCCCCAGATGCCGTTGACAATACAAGATCAAGATCGATTCGATTTTGATGAAGCACTGTTGCCTGAAGATAGCTGGATACGAGATCTAGACACCGACGAGTATGAAGTAGAGAAGATCGTAGACATGCGGTCTGGGAAGCGTACGCAATATGGACGTATATTACGTGAATTTTTGGTACACGGAGACGGACATGACGAGCCGACGTGAGAGGATGAAGCTGATCTTTATTGTGGAGCTCTACTGTATGACTATTTGCGAGGTCAAACGAATCGAAACCGATTCGAGGTCATGCAATCACACGAGGATTCATAAGGCGGCGAGATCGTGAAGAGGGCTGGTCACATCACGAAGGAATATGGGTGAAGGATCTACCGGACGGCGGTAAATCAGGTGGATTGTGGTGTATATGGTGTGTGTGAACCGACTAGTGGCACTAGATCGAAGACGTTGATATTCATAATCGACATATAACAGGAAGGATATCACAAGGAAAAAGAAGGAAATGGTTAGATCGAAAGCTACCAAAATGTCACGGCAAAAGGCAACTAAGGAGGTGGCGTGTAAACAAACTTGTCTTGGAAATTGGGAATACGTGTCGCCGGGTGCTCAGTGGGAGATTGACGGTATTGTAGGCGCCAAGGCTCCGCTAGATCAACGGCCGACAACGCGTCCTCGAGCGACTCAGCAGACACATCTGGATACCAGATCTTAGGATGGCGAGGTTTTGGAAAGTGCAGGAAGAAGGGGTCCAGCAGGATATCCAAGTCACAACGCTGCTGACGCAATTCTGGAATAAGATGACGACGCACAAACAGCTTCGAAGCGGCCCCAACCGACATCGACGCTAGCGGCGATTCTCGTGATATGCCGACAAGGAAGCATCAGCCGTACAAATATTATCCGAGATCGGCAAGAAATGGCTAGACTCCCAAACCGCTTTACCGAAACCTGCAATTGTATGTCTAACTTTCGTATATTGCATAATTTGTCTTGCCAGTGGATGTGCCAATGACGCTCCTGTATGACCGGCTACAGGGGAAAGCTAATGTCTACACAATGGACTACCGCGGAACGGGGCGAAGTGAGAAATTAGCCTGTCAGGCTTCTGGTTCGTCGAGTTTGAGCGACATTGATCCGGTGGACGTTCCTGAGTGTGCTCAAGAATTGGAAAACAAGTACGGTGATCTCGCGGCATTCTCAGCAACTAGTGCTGCCAAAGACCTGGCGGGCTTCATTGTCGACTACACGAACGATTTCAGTACGACGATCTACGGAGTGGGTTATGGCACAATTTGGGTCGAACGCATCATGCACCTGGATCCTCCGGAAGTGACGGGTTATGTTTTGGACAGTGTCACGACAACGTCCGGAGCGAATCCTGATAAGTTCTTCAACGTATCCTCGGTGGGTATCCACGCTGGTAAAATTGGTGATGATTTCCTTTCACTTTGTGCTGAAGACAGCGTCTGTAATGCTCATTTCAAGAAGAAAGGTCTCCAAGTCACGATCGAGCGATTGATGGCAAAGTTTGACAAGAATCCGAGTTCGACTTGTGCCAAGCTCGTGAAAACATTCATGGGTGGTCAGGATAACGACCCACCATCGTTCGTTCTGCGATCTCTGCTTGGATCGCTCTTTCGGGACCCTGCTTTGCGAACCCTCATCCCACCAGTCACGTACAGACTAATTCGATGTGAGCCCAAAGATGCTGATGTTCTCACTCACTTTATCGCCATTTTGAATCAGGGTATCCAACCCAAAGACAAGAATTTTTCGATAATTCTCGACAATCTCGTCACGTACTCGGAAATGTGGGAAGCACCTACACCCTCCATTTCGAACATCAAGTCTCAAAGCTCAATTTGAAGAAATCACTTTGAATGCTTGGCAGGTTTACTCACAAGTACCGTCATACTGCGCATACTCCAAAGAAAAATCGCCAGTGTGTAATAAGCTCAAGCTCGGTGACTACACCGGTAATAGGATCATCTACGAGCGCGATGAGTACTGGAACAAACCTGCAACTATCCCCAGCCAAGCCAGCGTATTGTTGATGAGCAGCAAAGTGGACCCTGGAGCGCCGTACCAGTACGCAAAATCCTTACTCGGCGCTCTCGATGGTGAAAACAAAGAGTTGATCACTTTCGAGTTGTGGAGACCGTTTCCAGACTTCTAGCCGACGTACGCGACCTTAACGGCTGTCACCATCGCGCCTGCACGGTTCGAGCCAAGACCGTCCGACGGAACTGCTCTGGCATTTGTTCATCTCAAGATCAGGATTCGTTGGTGCTGAACACCGGAGCGCTTGCAGCCTCTAGGGCTGCCCTGTAGGAGGAGGAGTTTGGATAGCACGGGTTATAAACTCACTTCGCAACCAGCATTCAAGCGCGCAACGTCATACAAGTACACCGCGGGGGGTAGCCTTGTCGACGTGGGTACATATGAATACTTGTGTGGTTCGCTCCTACTCGCATCGTACGTGCAGAACAACGGGAACTTGGCCAAACTGGATAAGTCCTGCATTCCGGATGAGAAGGCTGCACTCAACTGGACTACGTCGATCGGGTACCAGTACGCATTCTTGAGCACGGATGATGTGTACGACGGCGAATTTGACGCGAGATTGAATGCCAGTTTGTCAGAGTAATAACAAGTCTGACAACGCTTGGACGGGAACATCCGGTTTTCTGAGCGATGACGTGTGAAGCAATTACACACCAGTAACGAAGGAATTCCACATTCACTGAATCTTAGAACTGGTGATTTTATCCAGTGAACATGACAGCGATACCACTCAACGGAGTAGTAAAGTGTTCCTCGGTTGTTTTCTCGGTTCTAGGAAAAGACAGAAAAATACAGAATCAAAACTCGTTTTGGCTTCAAAAATTTCGTGTAGTTACTAGTGGAGACCATCGGATCCCAGCAATGTTGGAGCTACATTGCGCGTAACCATTGACAGCGGTCACTATAGGCCGGAAAGGTCCAACTTTCGACAAGTAGATTCTGAGCCGTCATGTCCAGTCGTGTGGATTTATCTCGCATTTTGTGGAAAATGCTAGCCCGGTATGGCTGTTTGTGTATTTGTCGTTTATGTGTTCTCGGTTCTGGTGGCCATACGTGACAAATGACCTCATTATTCCGGGAAATCACAGGGTCCAACTACTCCCTCTCAATAACGCGAACTTCATCAAGATTAAGAAGGGTTAAACAATGAGACTTGGATCTCAAACCCCGTTATACCTTAGCCGACACGAGCTACAAAATATGGTGTAGACAGTGCTCGGAAAATAAAATAAAAAAATGTACTGGTTTTTAGAAAACGCGTAATAAGTTATTGCAATAACACGAGTTCCAATAATAAATATCGCAACAAATAAAAAATTGGTAGATGGGAACGACCCTAACAATCCATGCCCACACCCGTCAAGAAGCCGATGGCTATCACTAGGGCTGTTGTCCTGGCTTGGGTCCTCTGTCAATCGAAAATGAGCTGGCAACAGCAACAGTTCACCAGTGGATATGGGTTCTGGTTGTTATCTTTGATCAGTATCATACATAGTAGCTTGTTGTTTTATTATTTGTAATAGGTATCAGATAAAGCAACGCAGCTTGTGCCTGCGCTATCATGGCAAGCCTTAAGCTACTTGGAGCTCTGTCCATCGATGTCTCCGTAGTCGAGGAGAGAAGTGAAGTCCCACAACCACAATCTCAAAGATCTTGCATTTGTATCAGAGCTCATTTTCGGCTTTTGCTACAGTTCAAACTGTACCAAAAGAACGAGGAGAGAGTAGCTCATGTTAGAATGCACATCGGAGACGAAGTTGAAGGTCAGAATTGAGACCCATTCCAGGAGCAAGACTAACCTGAGAAAAAGCTTCGAGAAGCTAAGTGCTGCGGGTTACTGCATGTCAGTTAATATATGGCTTTAAGAGCTGGTGAGAGCTTAACGAACTAATCCAACTTTCACTTTTCCTTTTTCTCTCTGGGATACAGGTCTGTCTAAAAATTCGGTGCAATTTCCATTAGCTAAGCTAGCCATAACTGTGACTGCGTGGAATGAGGAAGCAAACATGACTGGAAGCAACAACCCATGCAGAAGACCGACCGGTTCGGGTGTATTTACGCCTGGTAAATACCAATATACTTATTACGGACACAATTTCATATTTTACGGTAATCTCGATTTGGCAATAATAAGTTATTCCGTCAATATAATACATCAATTATTGTATTTATATTATTTTTTCCGAGCACTGGGTGTAGATCCTCAAATGACACCTTTAACCTTCAATGCATCATCAGTTCGGGACTGCTTTGCCGTTTTGTGGTGCTGGCGATATTCATTCTTCTGTGCTCGGCGTTTTCCCCGTCCGATGCGCAGAAGATCATCTGCGAGTCGTTCAAGAACCTGGTGGAGAGTGAAGTGGGGCAGCGGACACTCAGCAGGAGGCTTGCGACAATGTCGAGGTGCATACAGGTCGGCAAGGCATGGAGTAGCAGGTGCAGGCTTCTCTTCTCCGCAAAATGCGTAGTTCAGTGTCACTAACTTGGGCTGATCCAGCCATTCGAAGTTCGAGCGAGCTGCCTTTTTCAACACCTTGGTGTAGTTCTCAAATCGCCATCGCTTTGTTTTTACAGACGTCTTAGTCTTTACTTTCTGCTCCGACAGACGCAGGTGAATGTGATCACAACTCTCACCCTTCGACACGGTCGGGCACACTCCCTCCAAGAAGAATGGAAGGCAGTACATGCCAGTCTGGTAAGTGTACGGAATACGGTCGCGGAGATTCCATGACGGCAAAACTGATTGCCTCAGTAAGAGGAAGCGAAGTTGCTGTGGTCACTAAGTATGCAGCAATGGGATTTAGTGACTGCAGTTTGGAAGTGGATGAAGTGGTGGTTGTGAGTGACATGTACTGACCAAGGAGAATTCCAGATTAGTAGTCTGCGGACTTCTAAGAATTGCTCGTGCATGAGTGCACTCTCCTCATCAAGGAGATGAACAATAGTCAGACTAGGTCAACGGGGGTTTTACTGCTCGAGAAGCTTTCCCCTACACAACAACACTCGATAAACTCAATTCATTCTAAAATTCGACCTGACCTACTCAAGCAATTGTTCTTTATCTATTCTACCCAACAACTACTACTTTCTAGTCTTATTGGATTCTTCGATTTGACTCAGAACAAGTAACATTGTGCTAAAAGAGACTGTAGTTTCTTTAAGGTAATGAGCCCAAAACGGCTTTTGTGGTGATTCAAGTCGAGAATTAACATCAGAATGGAGTTTGGTGCTCTTCAAGGACATATACCTCGTCGTCAGCGTGGGGTCGCCCCGCAACCAGCTGTGAGAAAGGTTTCTGGTGGTGGAAAAGCGCCAAAATATGACGACGATGGTGGCTTTGACCTTTATCGAGCAAGGTTAGAATCCTACTTACGTCAGCGGGATTGTTGGAGAGTAGTTATTGGAGAAGAGGGACCTGACCTTCAAAACGTTGAGCTGAATAATCGTTTCGAGGAACGAAATCTGTTTGCCCGAGATGCATTGCTTTTTGGTCTACAATCGAAAGACGCTAAGAAAATCTGCAAACTGTCACGAGCAAGTGAGATGTGGGCGACATTCGTACGAGATAAGACTAAACGTGATTATGCGAACATCCGTGTTAGAGCTAAACTGTATGGTGCTAGGTATGCAATAGGGATGAATATGGATAAATATCTGGAGGACTTAGAAGATTCTCGCAGACAGTTGGAGAACATGAATGCACCAATTGATGATTCTGAAATGACAAGTATCATCTTGACTGGAGTTGAAGCAACGCATAGAACCGTTGTTAGGATGTTTAATCGCGATGAAAACCCTCCAGATCTAAACAGAGTGCTGAATACCTTAAGAGGTGAAGCGGAGATGGATAAAGCAGAGGAAGAACGTCAAACAAGCACCAGTGGTAACGATGGAGAAAATCAGTTGATTGGATCAATGAAAACCCGTAAAGGCAAACAAGCTCGAAAAGGAAAACTGCCAAAGAAGATTGGTAAGGTAAGAAACATTATAAGGAAACGCGAAATTGCCATTTTGCGGCAAAAAGGGTCACCTACAGGCTGTTTGTAAATTTCGATTGGCCGGTTTGAAGGAAAAGCAGCAACAACAGAAACAAGCTGATGATAGTGATGTGGAAACAATATCGAAGTCAAAGCTAGAGAGAAAGAAGTCGTGCAACATGGCACTAGTGAATCGGTGGTCTTCTAATCGTAACGAAGGCATTGGAATGATGAGCACCGTAGATACAGATGAGGACAATGGTTTGGCTTCTTCATCAAATACATTTCCTCAAGAGTGGATGCTTGATACTGGTACAGGAGTACACGTCTGTACGACAGCACCAGCGTTCGACTACCTGGAAAAGACAATGATATGTCGTTTTTAGATTGGAAAGGTGGTTGTGCAAACTCTGATGGAGTAGGAATTGTCCGAGTAAGGGTATTAAACAGTTTAAGTACTATTGGTGAGATGATAATGTTGGAGTTAAGGGAGACACGATACTCGCCCAATGGACCTACACATTTGATTTCTCAAGAATGGTTGGAACAAGATGGCTGGGTGCCAACGATTCCTTACACAGACTGTCCAGAAAATAGAGTGATGTACTTTACGCACTCTGATCGTCCTGGTGAGCGAGTGGCCTTTAGAAAGAGGCGAGGACGGTATTGGTTGGATGTTTATCCTGCTCAAACGCATTCAATTATGGGTGCCGTTACTTCAAAAATGAATAATAGCAAGTTATTGTTGTGGCACATGCGGTTCGCTCACCAGAATATTGAAGCCATGAGAAAAATGGTGGAAAGAGAAATGGTGAAAGGAATGGTCTCGTTGACAGTAGCTGATTTTGAGAAGCCTTTTCACTGCCTTGCGTGCCAACGAGCAAAGCAACGGCGTAAGGCATACAAACGACAGCAAGGAAAAAGGAAAAAGGAGTGTTTTGCCCGTTTAATGTCTGATATCAGTCCTGTAGGAGTATGGACACCAGGAGGAAACTTTTACTTCCAGCTTATTCAAGATGAAGCATCGCGATTTAAATGGTGTTACTTATTGAAGACGAAAGGTGAAGCTGATGAGAATGTAATGACGTTGATTCTACAACTGGAGAAAGATCATGTGATTAAAATGTTCTCATCCGACCAAGGAAGGGAGTTTATCAATAAAACTCTCGAGGCCTTTCTTCTTGAACATGGAATTGAACTTTTGACAACCAACGCGTACACCCCAGAGGAAAATTGCCTAGTTGAAAAACTGAATGGAACACTTATGAATAAAGTGCGCGCCATTTTGGAAGCGGCACAATTACCTTTCTGTCTATGGGGTGAAGTCCTTGGTTACGTGGTTGAAGTCGACAACATGAGTGAAACTAAAGCACTCAATGGGATAACACCCTTCGAAAAGATTTGGGGCACGAAACCTGTAGTGCGTGATCTCCACGTGTGTGGATCTGTAGTTTTTCATCATATCCCGAAACAAAAGCGCAGAAACAAGCTAGAAATGCGTGCAAACCCCGGGATATTTCTAGGCTACGCAAAACGGTCACTTGGGTATCGAATTCTCGATTTGCTTACAGGAAAACTCATTGAGCGACGTGACGTTATATTTCACGAAGACATAGCAGCTGATCCTACGTATGTCAAGAACTTGATTGACAAGACTTACTTCGGTAAGATGGTAGAACTGCCTGCTACGATTAATTTCGTTCAGCTACCCATAAGTCGTATACTTTCTGATGACGTCGTCATGGACGATACCAATCCCATGGATACAGATTATTCTATGGAGGGTGACGAGGTATTATACGATACTGTGGGTGAACTAGACTCTGATAATGATCAGCACTTTATGAGCGACCCTAGTAGCAGTACGAGCGACAGTGATGATGTAAATGGCGTGGATGATGATGATGATGTTCATGATACCGTTACGTTTGACGACGATAGTGCGCAAGGTAATTCTGGAGGAACTCCTACTATGCAAAACAACCTCCGTGACGTATCCGATAGAACGACTAGTGATGATGCTAGAGTTAGTGGGAGAATAATACGGTTGACAAGAACTCCAGCTTATTCGCCTTGTCGTTCGGCACCACTGCGTCGATCAACTCGCGCTCGTAGACCACCCAAACGCTACAGCCCGAGCCGATGGGCTATGGCTACATCCTTGGTACAGTTTATGATGATAGCTGTCGTGAGTGACTTGCTGAATCCTACTACTGTGCAAGAAGCATTTCAGTCTGAACATGCTCTGTATTGGAAACGTGCCATGGATGCCGAGTATGAATCACTGATGCGAAACAAAACTTGGGTCCTTGTTCCCAGACCAAAGTCTACACGTTCAAAACCTGTCAATGTACTGCGCTGCCGCTGGGTTTTGGCTCTCAAACGAAATGAGAAAGGAATGATTGAGCGACACAAGGCCAGGCTTGCGGTAAAGCGTTTTAGACAAAAATACGGAATCGATTACTTCGAAACTTATTCGCCTGTGGTTCGTATCAAATTGGTGAGGTTAATTTTGATCTTGGCTCTACTTCTTGGGTTGGATGCAAGACAGATAGACTTTATCACAGCCTTTCTTAATGGAGTGTTGACTGGTGTAGAGATTTATATGGAGCAACCTGAGGGTTACGAGAATGGCACTGATCAAGTGTGTTTGCTCTTGAAGGGTCTTTACGGTCTTAAACAAGCATCGAGAATTTGGAATCAGACACTCCATAAGCATTTCCTAGAATTGGGGTTTGAGAAGTGTACGTTTGATGCAGGAATCTACTATAAGAAAGGTGACAAGAATATGATCTATGTTACCGTTTACGTCGATGACTTAGTGATAGTGGGAGAGACCGATGACATCAACAAATTGGTGAAAGAACTTGGCGCAACGTACCCACTGAAGGATCTCGGCCGTGTTAGATTTTTGTTTGGTATGGAAATCAACTTTGAACCTGGAAAAATGTTATGCATTTCACAGACTGCGTACGTAGACCGATTACTAGAGAAGTTTGGATTAACGGATGCAAAGCCAGTGAGATCGCCACAGATGCAAAATGAACCAACTTTACCAGTAGAAAAGAACTATGCTCTGATAAATGACCCCAAGCTACCATTTCGAGAAATGATTGGGTCCTTGCAATACTTGGTACTTTGTACTCGTCCCGATTTGGCGAATGTTGTAAGGACACTTGGGAGATATGGCAGTGCATATACGAAGGCAAACTTTGGACTTGCACAGCGAGCAATGCGATGCCTGAAAGGTACGAGAACGATGGGTCTGGTGTATCGATTCTCAGATATTAGATGCAGTGGAGTGTTGATAGATGCATATGCCGATGCAGATCATGCGGGTTGTCCCGAGACAAGCAAGTCAGTAAGTGGTTGGGTTTTGCGATTGAATGGAAATGCATGGCATTTGCAAAGCAAAAAGCAAGGAAGTGTAACAGATGACACATGTGCAGCAGAATTGATTTGAGCTCATAAGTGTACCAAAGAAATCAAATGGGTACAGAAGCTATTGCGCGATTTCAAAATGCCGCAGCAAACAGATGCTACCCTGTTCTGTGATAATCAAAGTACTATTCATGAGGTGAAAACAATGGCAATTCGCAGAATCAGAAGCACTTGGCTAAAAAGACGAGGTCTATTGCCGAATGGGTAGAGTGTGACGGGGTCACACGAGCACCTTGCTTAGAGGAAGCGTGCTATTAAGAGTATACAAACTCTAAGTGAACGGCAGTTCACTAGTCCCTGGTCTTAGGGGACTTAATAGCCAGTTTAGAGTAGATTTTAGACTGATTTATTTATAGTTAATTAGGTCCATTTGGCCTGTAATACAAATTGCTAGTTAACTATACTTTAACCTAATTATGCATATAAAAGGTAGGTTTAATGCTATTGGTTGGCCCTCAGCGAACCTACGTGGCAGTAGTGTGGCCCACACCACTCCATCAGAGTATTAAAACAAATACTCGCAGAAGTATATCTACTTCTAAAGGCGGTACCCTTTCTGGGGTACCCCTTTCATGTAACCCGTTACATCCTCCCCCACTTAGGTTGGAAACACCCCCAACCAATGAGGAGCTAGGAAGAGAGCTCCGCTCTCTATCCTGTCCTTTGTCGATACCCATCGACGAGCCACCGTTGTGGCTTTAAGGCTTTCATTCAGCCTTTTCGCGCGTACAAGCCACCAGGAGGTTACCACGTCAACCTCCAGAGATGCCCAAGAAGGCAAGCACCCGCGCCGCTTCGGCGCCTTCCAAGTCTAAGACCGCGAGGTCAAAGACTTCTAAGGCCAAGTCGAAAGACAAGGCCACTTCGCGCAAGGAAGTCCGCAAGGCGGCTTCCGAGACAGGCAGTAAGCGTACGGCCGCTGCTGCCAGCCAAGAAGGGAGTTCGCGACGCAGTCGCTCGCGCTCCTTGTCACCCGACGATAGGCCGAACCCTCGGTTCGCCTATCGGGACCACAGTCCTGGGTCTGAGTCCCCGGAATTTCACATCCCCATTATTACGGGGTCAGAGTCTGACGGGGACTCTCCTGGATCCGCTAAGGATCCCCCTTCTTCTCAGGATGCTCCGTCACAGGACGCTCCTGCACAGGACGCTCCTTCACAGGACGCTCCTGTTGATGATGCTGAGTCATGTGAGGAAAAGGCAGCTTCGACGAGCTCGCCTGCCAAGAACCTTACCTTGACCGAAGGTAAGGCTCGAGCCCAAGCTGCGAAAGCAGCTTCTCCCAAGCGGGCTGGTGAGGGCGCTGCTGCTGCTAAGAAGCGCGCAGCCCCTGGCTCTCCTACGTCAGAGCCTTCAATCGCTAAGGGATTTAAATCCCTGTTCGACTCCTCAGACGAGGAGGAAGAGGAGGGGGCTGTCTCCTAGCCCCGAGAGATCTCCAACGATCTCGATGAGCACCAGGAGCGCTATCAAGCTGCTCAACTGCAAGGCACTCCTGTGTCTCCCACGCCGGTGTATCCTCGCGGATACTACCCACCGGATGCGGGGTCCGGGTCTCCAATGTTCTTGGAGCACCTCAAGGCCCCTCGTGGTCTTAACCATGGGTGCACTTCGCGTGGCGCCTATGAGCGTGCCTTGGTTCAAGTCGAACCACTCTTTGTCAATGATATTGAGGCCGCTAGGTGTGTGCTTCTTGCACCACACCGAATTCCTCTTAAGGAATTCACTAGTCTTCCGAAGAAACCGGAAGACCGTGGTGGGTTCTTCCCCGTGTGGGGCTACCATTGGGTACAGCCCGAGAACACCACAACCCAGACCCAGGCAGAAGACCTGTTCTGGAGATGGGTTTCTCTAAAGAACTTCACAGTTCAGGAGTTGAAAGAACTCCGGGAAGATCGCCTGCTGTCCTATGTCTTGGACCAGCGAGATCTTCGAATTGAGTTTGCCCACTTAGTCACTAAGCGGCAACTCCACTCCGTTATGGAGGGACTTAGACAGCAGTCTAAGTCCAGCGCTCAAGATGAGCGCGGGTACGGTTCCGTCAACTCAGGGACCGTACACCGTAAGGCGGCTAAGAAGCCGCGGACTACTTACGCCCCGGCTGTTGATCCCAAATCTCAACAGCCTTCGGGCAGTCAACCCGGAGCCGGTCTTCCGGCTCCCACGAGTTCTGTGACGAGGGGTAACCCCGCCACTTCACAAGCGGCTGGCGCTTCCCAGAGCGCCGCCGCTCCTGGACGACCCGCTCCACATGATAGTGGAGCTCGCCGTTCCGGTCAAGGAGGGCTGGAGGAGCTCTCGCACGCGTTTGAGTACGAGGCTCCTTCTCAGCCATATCCTTCTGGACCCTCAACTTCGGGTCGGGACTCTGTGGGGTCCCTGTTAAGCGACGAGGTCCGTCAGCTTCGAGATCGCGTTTATGCGATCGAGATAGCCCTTGGGCTTGGACCTGGTGGTCAGGCTGCCTCTCAGGCTGGCAAGCCGGGGACCCTTGAGGTCCTTCGCCAAGACTTGGACGCTCTTGGTCGTGAGACTCATGAGCTCCATGGGCGCGTTGACCGCCGAGCTCCGGCTGCTGCTTTGAAGGAGCTCCGTCGAGGCTTAGACGCTCTAAGCCATGAGGTGCATGGTCGGATGCCCTCTTATGAGCCGCAGGGGTACTCGTACCACTCGGCTTATGGGTATAGCTCTTACCCGAGCTCTTCCCATTCGGTACCGCCATACCCTTCGTATGACTCGCGTGGGTACCAGCCTGTATATCATTCGCAGGCTTCGACACCGCCAACTCCGGTTGTCCAGAGGACTCAGCCTCGTTTCGAGGAGGTGAGTTCTCACCTTGGTCTTCCTCCGTCCGAGAAGGAAGACCCAGCGGATCGTGATACCGCTTAAGACGCCCCACGTAGAACGTCGGGTGCGTCGCCATTGACTTTGGGAGGTGAATGGTATACGCCGCGCCATGTCTGGGCAGGACCGCAAAGGGTCCGATGAAGCGGTGCTTCAACTTGTTGCTCTCTACAGAGCTAACCACCTTTAGTGGTAGGTTTTTAGTGTCTAACAACACCAATTCACCTCTTTTAAACACACCTAAGTTTCCTCTTCCATGTTTGTCAGAGTACTCCTTTTGTTTGTCTTGGGCTAACGCCATTGCGTCTCTTACCCGGCTGATTAACGTCAGCCTGTCGTCTATAAACGACGACAACTGTCTTTTTAAAGACTCGGGCTCTATTTCAGAGACCTGGGAGGAAAAGGCTTTCCGAGCCTCTCCCCCACTTACGATGGAGACCACAGTGCCTCCCCGCAAGGTTAGCGGCACCTGGGGGTGTCGTAACCCATTCAAGTAGAACGGGATAAACCCCGTTGATGCGTGTACCGCATTGTTGAGTGCAAACTCAACCATAGGAAGCTGGTCCGACCAGGACCGAGGTGCTTCCGCACAGATACTGCGCAGAGTATCTTCGAGCACGCGGTTGACGCGCTCCGTCTGACCATCCGTCTGCGGATGGTCCGCAGTTGACATCGTCAACTTAGTTCCCAACAATTCGAACAGGGTGTCCCAGAACGCACCCGTGAAACGCGGGTCTCTGTCCGAGACTATGGTACCTGGTAGACCATGATAGCGAAACACGCTATCTAGGAACAGCTGTGCAGCTTGTTTCCCGGTGACCTTGTCACGTACCGGAGCAAGATGGTACATCTTGCTCAAACGGCAGACAAACACCAATATGCCGGTGTTGCCCTTGTCATCGGCCGGCAGGCCGAAGACGAAGTCGAGACTCATCGACTTCCAGCAATCCGCTGGTACAGGTATGCTCTGCAGTGGAGCCGAGGCGTGGCCCGAAGGCTTCACCCGCTGACATGTTTCACATGTCTTGACATAGTGTGCCACCCACTTATACATGCGGGGCCACCAAAATGTCTGAGAGACCATTTGGTAGGTCTTCTCCCGGCCAAGATGGCCACTTATCGGCGCATCATGCGCCTCCAGAAGTATGTCATACTTCAGATCCTCGTCGTTTGGAACGACAACCCGAGGAGGATCTCTAGGGTCTACTCTGTAATGGAGTAACCCTTCGGCCAGCTCATAACGATGGAGCTGCGCCTGCTGTCGAGGCGAAGCCTATCGACTTTGGCGTCCTTGCCATCGGACAAGAACTGCACCAGTGGTGTGTAGTTCTCGTCCCCCTGATATGCCAAGCGTATCCGATCGTATAGATCTGTCGTGACCCGACTGACATGAGCTAGCTCATAGTCAGGACGACGCGACAATGCATCGGCAAGCACGTTCAGCTTACCTGGCTTGTGTTCAACGCGGATGTTGTATTCCGCGAAGAATGACAGCCACCTCGCCATCCGCTGCGACAGATGCGGCGAGTTGGTGGCAGTCCGCAAGGACGCGTGATCCGTGTATATCACAAAGGGCCTCGTGCCCAAGAGATGAACTCTAAACTTGACAAGAGCGTACTTCATCGTAAGTAGCTCCTTGTCATGAACGGGATAGTTCCGTTCGGCAGCCTTCAGCTGCCTGGACTGGAAGGAGATGACACGTTCGTGTCCTTCATCGTCCTTCTGCAACAGCGCACAGCCTATTGCATAGTCAGAAGCGTCACAGACGACGCTAAATGACTTGTTCTCGTCCGGCAAGGCCAGGACTGGCGCTTGCTGTAAGCTCGCCTTGATGCTGTCAAAAGCATCCTGGTGCTGTTGCTCCCAGACCCAGTCGGCATCTTTCTTTAAGAGATCCGACAAGGGTCGAGCTAGGTCAGCGTACCCTGCGCTGTACTTGTGAAGATAGTTGGCTAAGCCCAACCACTTCCGGGGGTCCTTCTGCGACCTCGGCGTCGGCCAAGCCGCTATGGCCTTGACCTTCCCTGGATCGGCGCGTACGCCGACCCTGCTGACAAAGCAGCCGAGGACTTTTATCTCCTCAGCTGCAAAGACGCACTTGTCGATGTTGGCATAGAGCTTGTTAGCTCTCATGACCTCAAACACTCGACGGAGGTGCTTCAAATGCACCTCCATAGCCGTCTGGCCGCCTTCGGCACGGCTATGGACGAATATATCGTCGAAGTACGTCTGAGCGAACGTACGCAATGGTCTAAACAATTGTGTGACCAAGCGATTGAACGTCGCTGGGGCATTCGATAGCCCCCGTGGCATCACTAGCCACTCCCAGAGCATCCCACTCGGGGTGCTCACTGCGGTGAGAGGAATGTCACTCTCCCGCATCAGGATCTGGTAGTATCCGTCAACCAGATCCAGGGTGATGTATACAGCGTACTGCCCGACATGTTGTTCAGCAACACATCCTTGCGAGGGAACGGCGTCTGTGCCGGTATCGTCGCATTGTTCAGCTTGTTATATGCATGAACCAGACGCCACTTCCCGTTCGGTTTGCGAACGCAGAAGGTTGGCATCGAGTGCGGGGACTTCGACTCCCGCACCATGCCCGACTTCGCCTTTTCGGCGAAGAAGGCATCTATGACCTCGCACTGCTCGCGAGGTAGAGGCCACTGCCTCGCGACACAGTACTTTGTGCCAGGCACGAGATCAATCTCGTGCCGGACTCCCCGATCCGGCGGGAGTTGGGATGGTGGGTGCTTCGACACCACATCCGAGTACTCCTTCACGAGAGGATACACTGGATCCTCCGGGTTCTTGAGAATCTCAGAACCCAAGCGCGTTGCGCGCTGCTTCGTGAGCCCCTCCAGGACGTCCTCGTCCATTACGGAGGAAGAGTTCAAATCTTCAGGAGAGGTCTCCGGCTTCAGGAGCACCATCTCCGCAATCTCTCCGGCCTTCAACTCGGCCAGGAAGTCCTTCATGGACAATTCCTCGAGGTTCAGCAGTACTGACACCTCTGGCAGTGCCTCCAGATGGACGGCACCTGCCCTCACTTGACGACCGGACACGCCGTCGAAGACATGGCATTGCTCTTCGACCGGCCGTGCCGGTGGAGTCTCAGACTCCGAGTGTGGTACTTGGTTATCCACACGAGAGGTGCTCAACGACACCTCCGCACTCGTACTGGTCTTCTTGACCCCGCGTGGAACGCTGTTACCCACGCTAGAGACGCATGCTGCGCTCTCTATCTTCTTCTCGGTCTCTTCGACCTCGTGTGGAACTATGTCACCCACACCGGAGGCGCCCTCAGCGCCCAGCAGCCTCAGCTGCTTGCGGACCTATGTTACCCGCTTGCGGAACTACGTTACCCGCCTGTGGACCTATGTTACCCACTTGTGGACCTATGTTACCCACACAGGAGACGCCTTTAGCGCTCTCCTTAGCAGCCTCTGCTGCTTGCGGACCTAAGTTACCCGCCTGGTCAGAACAGTCCGGCACTGCCACAGTCGAAGCCCATTCGGCGCGACGACTCTTAGCGTTGGGACTTGCCGTCGTGGCAATCCCACACGCTTGGCAATGAGCCTTGGTCTCACGACCGGTTGCGAGGCTCATCGCAACATCTTCGTTGGAGTCCGTGACCCCCAATACTTCTTCGGGCGCATAAGCGCCTTGGCGACCATCTCTGGCGCCCCAGTCCCGGACAGAGGTGGGAACATTACTCACCAAAGCTCTGTCGGAGACTGTGGACAGGCTAGCCCCAATGGCTTTACCGCGCCAATCGATCCAGGGCTCGTGCTTTTCGAGCCACGGCATGCCCAGGATCAAGTCGTACTTGTCCATGTCTAGGACAAGGAACGACTCCGTGCTGTCAAAGTCCTCAAACTTTACAGCCAGGTCCATACGGACCCCAGGTACGTTAACCACCGTACCATCGGTCAGTCTCACCGAGACCTGGCCCCTGCCTTCGCTTTCACGCAAAGCGTCGACATACTTGTCGCCATTCCGCGCGACCGTCTGGCGTCGAGCAAAGTTCGTCGACGCCCAAGAATCAATCAGGATACTGAAGGGATCTCCATATCCCCGTACACTCGCGTGTACCACGAGCAGTCCGCCGCTGCTCTTTCTTGCCTCGAGAGCACCCAGGCTCTCCGGGGCTAAGCCTCCATGGCGTGCGCCGTCCGCACTCCTACCATGGGGACTTAGATCTTCCCCAGTAGGGCGTTCCGCCCCTACTGGTGACCCCAGTTCCCCTGGCTCTTGGGTCGCGGCTTCTGCCACTGGCCCCTCGAACCCCTAGGTTTGGAAGGGAACTTCCTTTACCCTCCCGCAGGGCAGGCACGTTGCATGTGACCGAGCTTCCCACATCCGTAACAGCGGATGGAGCTCTGTACGGCCGTACCCAGTTCCATGGGTACCGGTCCTGTGCTAGCTCCAGCTGATGGAGCTCCTTGCACTGCGCCTGACGACGCATTGTGGCCTTGCCACACCGACGTAGGAGTACGAGCCTGTCGGTGGATGTACTCCTCTTGGAGGGCGATCTGGATCGCTTCCTCCATAGTGTTCGCATGCACGCGGAACAACTGTGTGCGGGATGGGCCCACCTTCAGGCCATCCATGAACACGGTCACTTTGATGTGTTCAGGTAGGGGGTTCCCTACCAGAGATGCAGCGAGTACTCGCATCTCCTGGATGTACTCATGCAGCTCACGCTTCCCTTGTTTACAGGCAAGGAAGCGCGAGCGCTGGCGATACTCATAGTTCGCCGGAAGGAAGGCGGCTCTAAGCTGTTGACAAAGCTGAGCCCAGGTTGTGGAACAACCCGGCGTTGTCGCTTCGCGCGTGTACGCCGAGGTCTTCGCCCGACCTCCTAGGTTGGACAGGGCGAAAGAGACTCGAAGTCGCTCGGTCGAGATTAGAGCCGCGTCCATCGCGAGCTCGACCTCTCGGACCCAGAAGTGGAGGTTCTCTCCCTCCTTTCCCTCATAAGGATTAATCTTAAGCCTCAACGGCTTAGGTTGGGCTGGCTTCATCTCAGCCACAGGGGTCCGCAGCCCCTGTACGTGGGCTATAAGCCCTATCTCGTACGTGTCGAACGCCTCGATGCGTTCGACCTGCTCGGCCGGCGTAGCAGCCGCCAAGCTTCGGACGGCATCTCCTCCAAAGATGCCCACCATCTTCCGGACCAACTCAAACTGAGAGTCGGTCAAATGAGGGAACTCCCCTCTATCCATCCTGGCTTACCTTGTAGGAGCCACAGAGGATTCAGGTAGCCAATCTACCCGCGTAGGCGAGGATTGACTACAAGTGCTACCAAGTGTGACGGGGTCACACGAGCACCTCGCTTAGAGGAAGCGTGCTATTAAGAGTATACAAACTCTAAGTGAACGGCAGTTCACTAGTCCCTGGTCTTAGGGGACTTAATAGCCAGTCTATTGCCGAATGGGTAGAGTGTGACGGGGTCACACGAGCACCTTGCTTAGAGGAAGCGTGCTATTAAGAGTATACAAACTCTAAGTGAACGGCAGTTCACTAGTCCCTGGTCTTAGGGGACTTAATAGCCAGTTTAGAGTAGATTTTAGACTGATTTATTTATAGTTAATTAGGTCCATTTGGCCTGTAATACAAATTGCTAGTTAACTATACTTTAACCTAATTATGCATATAAAAGGTAGGTTTAATGCTATTGGTTGGCCCTCAGCGAACCTACGTGGCAGTAGTGTGGCCCACACCACTCCATCAGAGTATTAAAACAAATACTCTCAGAAGTATATCTACTTCTAAAGGCGGTACCCTTTCTGGGGTACCCCTTTCATGTAACCCCGTTACATAGAGCGTGGTAACCTTAAACTGGAATATGTGCCAAGCTCAGGAAATATTGCTGACAACTTCACTAAGGCACTAGGCCCAGCTGTATTTGAGCGTCTTAAGAGAAAGCGAAGTTGCTGTGGTCACTAAGTATGCAGCAATGGGGTTTAGTGACTGCAGTTTGGAAAGAGAAGAAGTGGTGGTTGTGAGTGACATGTACTGACCAAGGAGAATTCCAGATTAGTAGTCTGCGGACTTCTAAGAATTGCTCGTGCATGAGTGCACTCTCCTCATCAAGGAGATGAACAATAGTCAGACTAGGTCAACGGGGGTATTACTGCTCGAGAAGCTTTCCCCTACACAACAACACTCGATAAACTCAATTCATTCTAAAATTCGACCTGACCTACTCAAGCAATTGTTCTTTATCTATTCTACCCAACAACTACTACTTTCTAGTCTTATTGGATTCTTCGATTTGACTCAGAACAAGTAACATTGTGCTAAAAGAGACTGTAGTTTCTTTAAGGTAATGAGCCCAAAACGGCTTTTGTGGTGATTCAAGTCGAGAATTAACATCAGAATGGAGTTTGGTGCTCTTCAAGGACATATACCTCGTCGTCAGCGTGGGGTCGCCCCGCAACCAGCTGTGAGAAAGGTTTCTGGTGGTGGAAAAGCGCCAAAATATGACGACGATGGTGGCTTTGACCTTTATCGAGCAAGGTTAGAATCCTACTTACGTCAGCGGGATTGTTGGAGAGTAGTTATTGGAGAAGAGGGACCTGACCTTCAAAACGTTGAGCTGAATAATCCTTTCGAGGAACGAAATCTGTTTGCCCGAGATGCATTGCTTTTTGGTCTACAATCGAAAGACGCTAAGAAAATCTGCAAACTGTCACGAGCAAGTGAGAGGTGGGCGACATTCGTACGAGATAAGACTAAACGTGATTATGCGAACATCCGTGTTAGAGCTAAACTGTATGGTGCTAGGTATGCAATAGGGATGAATATGGATAAATATCTGGAGGACTTAGAAGATTCTCGCAGACAGTTGGAGAACATGAATGCACCAATTGATGATTCTGAAATGACAAGTATCATCTTGACTGGAGTTGAAGCAACGCATAGAACCGTTGTTAGGATGTTTAATCGCGATGAAAACCCTCCAGATCTAAACAGAGTGCTGAATACCTTAAGAGGTGAAGCGGAGATGGATAAAGCAGAGGAAGAACGTCAAACAAGCACCAGTGGTAACGATGGAGAAAATCAGTTGATTGGATCAATGAAAACCCGTAAAGGCAAACAAGCTCGAAAAGGAAAACTGCCAAAGAAGATTGGTAAGGTAAGAAACATTATAAGGAAACGCGAAATTGCCATTTTGCGGCAAAAAGGGTCACCTACAGGCTGTTTGTAAATTTCGATTGGCCGGTTTGAAGGAAAAGCAGCAACAACAGAAACAAGCTGATGATAGTGATGTGGAAACAATATCGAAGTCAAAGCTAGAGAGAAAGAAGTCGTGCAGCATGGCACTAGTGAATCGGTGGTCTTCTAATCGTAACGAAGGCATTGGAATGATGAGCACCGTAGATACAGATGAGGACAATGGTTTGGCTTCTTCATCAAATACATTTCCTCAAGAGTGGATGCTTGATACTGGTACAGGAGTACACGTCTGTACGACAGCACCAGCGTTCGACTACCTGGAAAAGACAATGATATGTCGTTTTTAGATTGGAAAGGTGGTTGTGCAAACTCTGATGGAGTAGGAATTGTCCGAGTAAGGGTATTAAACAGTTTAAGTACTATTGGTGAGATGATAATGTTGGAGTTAAGGGAGACACGATACTCGCCCAATGGACCTACACATTTGATTTCTCAAGAATGGTTGGAACAAGATGGCTGGGTGCCAACGATTCCTTACACAGACTGTCCAGAAAATAGAGTGATGTACTTTACGCACTCTGATCGTCCTGGAGAGCGATTGGCCTTTAGAAAGAGACGAGGACGGTATTGGTTGGATGTTTATCCTGCTCAAACGCATTCAACTATGGGTGCCGTTACTTCAAAAATGAATAATAGCAAGTTATTGTTGTGGCACATGCGGTTCGCTCACCAGAATATTGAAGCCATGAGAAAAATGGTGGAAAGAGAAATGGTGAAAGGAATGGCCTCATTGACAGTAGCTGATTTTGAGAAGCCTTTTCACTGCCTTGCGTACCAGCGAGCAAAGCAACGGCGTAAGGCATACAAACGACAGCAAGGAAAAAGGAAAAAGGAGTGTTTTGCCCGTTTAATGTCTGATATCAGTCCTGTAGGAGTATGGACACCAGGAGGAAACTTTTACTTCCAGCTTATTCAAGATGAAGCATCGCGATTTAAATGGTGTTACTTATTGAAGACGAAAGGTGAAGCTGATGAGAATGTAATGACGTTGATTCTACAACTGGAGAAAGATCATGTGATTAAAATGTTCTCATCCGACCAAGGAAGGGAGTTTATCAATAAAACTCTCGAGGCCTTTCTTCTTGAACATGGAATTGAACTTTTGACAACCAACGCGTACACCCCAGAGGAAAATTGCCTAGTTGAAAAACTGAATGGAACACTTATGAATAAAGTGCGCGCCATTTTGGAAGCGGCACAATTACCTTTCTGTCTATGGGGTGAAGTCCTTGGTTACGTGGTTGAAGTCGACAACATGAGTGAAACTAAAGCACTCAATGGGATAACACCCTTCGAAAAGATTTGGGGCACGAAACCTGTAGTGCGTGATCTCCACGTGTGTGGATCTGTAGTTTTTCATCATATCCCGAAACAAAAGCGCAGAAACAAGCTAGAAATGCGTGCAAACCCCGGGATATTTCTAGGCTACGCAAAACGGTCACTTGGGTATCGAATTCTCGATTTGCTTACAGGAAAACTCATTGAGCGACGTGACGTTATATTTCACGAAGACATAGCAGCTGATCCTACGTATGTCAAGAACTTGATTGACAAGACTTACTTCGGTAAGATGGTAGAACTGCCTGCTACGATTAATTTCGTTCAGCTACCCATAAGTCGTATACTTTCTGATGACGTCGTCATGGACGATACCAATCCCATGGATACAGATTATTCTATGGAGGGTGACGAGGTATTATACGATACTGTGGGTGAACTAGACTCTGATAGTGATCAGCACTTTATGAGCGACCCTAGTAGCAGTACGAGCGACAGTGATGATGTAAATGGCGTGGATGATGATGATGATGTTCATGATACCGTTACGTTTGACGACGATAGTGCGCAAGGTAATTCTGGAGGAACTCCTACTATGCAAAACAACCTCCGTGACGTATCCGATAGAACGACTAGTGATGATGCTAGAGTTAGTGGGAGAATAATACGGTTGACAAGAACTCCAGCTTATTCGCCTTGTCGTTCGGCACCACTGCGTCGATCAACTCGCGCTCGTAGACCACCCAAACGCTACAGTCCGAGCCGATGGGCTATGGCTACATCCTTGGTACAGTTTATGATGATAGCTGTCGTGAGTGACTTGCTGAATCCTACTACTGTGCAAGAAGCATTTCAGTCTGAACATGCTCTGTATTGGAAACGTGCCATGGATGCCGAGTATGAATCACTGATGCGAAACAAAACTTGGGTCCTTGTTCCCAGACCAAAGTCTACACGTTCAAAACCTGTCAATGTACTGCGCTGCCGCTGGGTTTTGGCTCTCAAACGAAATGAGAAAGGAATGATTGAGCGACACAAGGCCAGGCTTGCGGTAAAGCGTTTTAGACAAAAATACGGAATCGATTACTTCGAAACTTATTCGCCTGTGGTTCGTATCGAATTGGTGAGGTTAATTTTGATCTTGGCTCTACTTCTTGGGTTGGATGCAAGACAGATAGACTTTATCACAGCCTTTCTTAATGGAGTGTTGACTGGTGTAGAGATTTATATGGAGCAACCTGAGGGTTACGAGAATGGCACTGATCAAGTGTGTTTGCTCTTGAAGGGTCTTTACGGTCTTAAACAAGCATCGAGAATTTGGAATCAGACACTCCATAAGCATTTCCTAGAATTGGGGTTTGAGAAGTGTACGTTTGATGCAGGAATCTACTATAAGAAAGGTGACAAGAATATGATCTATGTTACCGTTTACGTCGATGACTTAGTGATAGTGGGAGAGACCGATGACATCAACAAATTGGTGAAAGAACTTGGCGCAACGTACCCACTGAAGGATCTCGGCCGTGTTAGATTTTTGTTTGGTATGGAGATCAACTTTGAACCTGGAAAAATGTTATGCATTTCACAGACTGCGTACGTAGACCGATTACTAAAGAAGTTTGGATTAACGGATGCAAAGCCAGTGAGATCGCCACAGATGCAAAATGAACCAACTTTACCAGTAGAAAAGAACTATGCTCTGATAAATGACCCCAAGCTACCATTTCGAGAAATGATTGGGTCCTTGCAATACTTGGTACTTTGTACTCGTCCCGATTTGGCGAATGTTGTAAGGACACTTGGGAGATATGGCAGTGCATATACGAAGGCAAACTTTGGACTTGCACAGCGAGCAATGCGATGCCTGAAAGGTACGAGAACGATGGGTCTGGTGTATCGATTCTCAGATATTAGAAGCAGTGGAGTGTTGATAGATGCATATGCCGATGCAGATCATGCGGGTTGTCCCGAGACAAGCAAGTCAGTAAGTGGTTGGGTTTTGCGATTGAATGGAAATGCATGGCATTGGCAAAGCAAAAAGCAAGGAAGTGTAGCAGATGACACATGTGCAGCAGAATTGATTTGAGCTCATAAGTGTACCAAAGAAATCAAATGGGTACAGAAGCTATTGCGCGATATCAAAATGCCGCAGCAAGCAGATGCTACCCTGTTCTGTGATAATCAAAGTACTATTCATGAGGTGAAAAACAATGGCAATTCGCAGAATCAGAAGCACTTGGCTAAAAAGACGAGATCTATTGCCGAATGGGTAGAGCGTGGTAACCTTAAACTGGAATATGTGCCAAGCTCAGAAAATATTGCTGACATCTTCACTAAGGCACTAGGCCCAGCTGTAATTGAGCGTCTGCGAGATGAGCTCAATCTTGAGAATGTTAACGAAGCATGGGATAGCATCGACATTTCTTGCGGAGGAGATGAGAAGATGCGAGAGTGAATAGCCTCCAGCATACGAACAGTGAAGCTGTTTGGTATTAGTATTTTTTTATTGATCTTAGTGGAGGTTTATCAGCATACGTTTGCGTGTCTACTGAGTCGGGTTGTGCATACGAAGCGAAGTGGGAGTAAGAGAAAGCGAAGTTGCTGTGGTCACTAAGTATGCAGCAATGGGATTTAGTGACTGCAGTTTGGAAGTGGATGAAGTGGTGGTTGTGAGTGACATGTACTGACCAAGGAGAATTCCAGATTAGTAGTCTGCGGACTTCTAAGAATTGCTCGTGCATGAGTGCACTCTCCTCATCGAGGAGATGAACAATAGTCAGACTAGGTCAACGGGGGTTTTACTGCTCGTGAAGCTTTCCCCTACACAACAACAAGGTCGTCTCGAGGACGAAGAAGCTCGGAAATTTAACGAAGTGTATTAGACGGCAACAGAGCATAAAGCTAGCAAAAGCTAAAACCCGCAAAGGACCTGCACAACACTGCCCGGTCATCCGTGGGAAGCAGCAACGGCTTGAACTGTTGCCGAATCGAACTTGTGCGGGGAGACAAGCTTTAACCACCTCAAAATCTCGAGGTGACCGCACTCCGCAGAACCCGTTGAAGCAGAAAGATAGCAAACCGCGTTACAGCTCTCGTGTAAATAAAACAGAGTCGCGAAATGACCGCGAGTTGCAGCCAGGTCCATAGCACGCTCTATGGACCGTGCAGATGTATAACAATTGAGCCAGCGAACGATGCTAATGTGCCCGTTCATTGCTGCAAAGTCCATAGCGTCTGTGGTGCAGACGCAACCGTGGCACCACAGCCACCGAAGAACCTCTAAATGACCGTTAGCAGCCGCACCGTCCATCGCGCGAGACGTCCCGGGCCCGTAGCCGCGGAGAAAAAGCCATTTTAGCACATGTAAGCAGCATTCGTGCAACCTTCCTGTCGATGCTCTGATACAGGTAATAGGTCTTTCACATAGTAGTACGGCTCTACAACACTTGTGGATTGTTGCGTTTCGGTTGCAACTGCGCCATCCTTGCCAGATTCGTCGTGTTGACGTCCCAGAGCTTGACGTTTGTTACCACGCCCAGTACTGCTATCGGTGTCAATATCACGCGAACGCTTTCGCATTTCTACTTCCGCTGGCATCACCACCTCTTGCACCCTTTCCGTTGTTTCCACAGCTGCTTGCAACGCTACAGCGCCCATGGAAACTTCCTCTTTGGCGTCACCAGTCGTCCTCTGCGCTGACTCCACAGCTGCATCTGGCTCTACAGTGCCAATGGAGGTGCCACGGAAATCGAGCTTGGTCATGGTCGTCTTCAGCCGAAGCCTGCTTTTATCAGGATGCCTTAGGTCTAACGGAGCGCCTGTCGTACACTCTTGATGACCCTGTGCTCCCATCACTCATCGCTTACATCAATCATAGTCCCGTCGCGGCGATGAAGGTACGCGACCGGAAGGAAGTTTCGTAGCTATCACGACAATATCCTATTGGCGACATTAGCGCAACATCACAAGCGAAAAACACGTTTTGTATTGTTATGATTGGTCGAATAAATTTCTACTTTGTTTTTAAATTACCATTTGATGTTGCTGGTAGACGACAGGAGCAATATCCATCCGAACTTATAAAATTATATAAAACATAACGTATAGCAGTTATACGAGACAGCCCACCAGACCAAATAGCCAAAACGAATTTCACAGGGATAAAAAAGTAGAGGAATAGCAGGCGACTGGGATCTACCCCTTAGCTCGGAAATAAAATTTCCGAGAACACTCGATAAACTCAATTCATTCTAAAATTCGACCTGCCCTCTCAAGCAAGTGTTCTTTATCTATTCTACCCAACAACTACTACTTTCTAGTCTTATTGGATTCTTCGATTTGACTCAGAACAAGTAACATTGTGCTAAAAGAGACTGTAGTTTCTCTTACTAAGTACTTTAGAATCGGAAATTGTTAACGATTGCGTTTGATCTTCACTTGACTTGGGCAAAAAGTCATACAAATCAACCTCGGCCGAATCGATGCCAGGCTCAGAGGTGGCCATCAGGACCTCCACACCGCCACGCTTCTTGCCGAAAGGACTCTGTCCTGGAGCATCATGTGGTCTTAGTAGGTAATTCCCTACAGGAACATCCCCCAGCGCTGTGAACAACGTCGAGAGCCACTGAAACTTCGACGAGGGACTAAACACCATCAAGGGAATAGTACACATCGACATAATCACTCACACTATTCTCCACACAAAATAGTAGAAATACGTACTCAAAGCTCTCCGCTAGTAACTACACGAAATTTTTGATGCCAAAATGAGTTTTGGTTCTGTGTTTTTCTTTCTTTTCCTAGAACCGAGAAAACAACTGAGGAACACTTTACTACTCCGTTGAGTGATATCGCTGTCATATTCACTGGATAAAATCACCAGTTCTAAGATTCAGTGAATGTGGAATTCCTTCGTTACTGGCGTGTAATTGCTTCACACGTCGTCGCTCAGAAAACCGGATGTTCCCGTCCAAGCGTTGTCAGACTTGTTATTACTCTGACAAACTGGCATTCAATCTCGCGTCAAATTCGCCGTCGTACACATCATCCGTGCTCAAGAATGCGTACTGGTACCCGATCGGCGTAGTCCAGTTGAGTGCAGCCTTCTCATCCGGAATGCAGGACTTATCCAGTTTGGCCAAGTTCCCGTTGTTCTGCACGTACGATGCGAGTAGGAGCGAACCACACAAGTATTCATATGTACCCACGTGGACAAGGTTACCCCCCGCGGTGTTCTCGAAAGTGATCAACTCTTTGTTTTCACCATCGAGAGCGTCGAGTAAGGACTTTGCGTACTGGTAAGGCGCTCCAGGGTCCAGTTTGCTGCTCATCAACAACACGCTGGCTTGGCTGGGGATAGTTGCAGGTTTGTTCCAGTACTCATCGCGCTCGTAGATGATACCATTACCAGTGTAATCACCGAGCTTGAGCTTATCACACACTGACGATTTCTCTTTGGAATACGCGCAGTAGAGGGGCACTTGAGAGTAAGAAGGCCAAGCATTCAAAGTGGTCTTTTCAAATTGAGCTTTGAGAGTTGAAACGGACGGTGTAGGTGCTTCCCACATTTCCGAGTACGTGACGAGATTGTCGAGAATTATCGAAAAATTCTTGTCTTTGGGTTGGATACCCTGATTCAAAATGGCGATAAAGTGAGTGAGAACATCAGCATCTTTGGGCTCACATCGAATTAGTCTGTACGTGACTGGTGGGATGAGGGTTCGCAAAGCAGGGTCCCGAAAGAGCGATCCAAGCAGAGATCGCAGAACGAACGATGGTGGGTCGTTATCCTGACCACCCATGAATGTTTTCACGAGCTTGGCACAAGTCGAACTCGGATTCTTGTCAAACTTTGCCATCAATCGCTCGATCGTGACTTGGAGACCTTTCTTCTTGAAATGAGCATTACAGACGCTGTCTTCAGCACAAAGTGAAAGGAAATCATCACCAATTTTACCAGCGTGGATACCCACCGAGGATACGTTGAAGAACTTATCAGGATTCGCTCCGGACGTTGTCGTGACACTGTCCAAAACATAACCCGTCACTTCCGGAGGATCCAGGTGCATGATGCGTTCGACCCAAATTGTGCCATAACCCACTCCGTAGATCGTCGTACTGAAATCGTTCGTGTAGTCGACAATGAAGCCCGCCAGGTCTTTGGCAGCACTAGTTGCTGAGAATGCCGCGAGATCACCGTACTTGTTTTCCAATTCTTGAGCACACTCAGGAACGTCCACCGGATCAATGTCGCTCAAACTCGACGAACCAGAAGCCTGACAGGCTAATTTCTCACTTCGCCCCGTTCCGCGGTAGTCCATTGTGTAGACATTAGCTTTCCCCTGTAGCCGGTCATACAGGACCATCATAGGCACATCCACTGGCAAGACAAATTATGCAATATACGGAAGTTAGACATACAACAGTATTTTGTAGCGTAGAGGGTAAACTCACATCCAGCTGGGTCGTGCATAGGACCTCCTTGAAGGAGCCACAAGTTGTGGGCTTTCTCGGGTTTGACCTTGGTAGCCGGTAGGTGCTTCACGAAAACATCTACGGTTTTTTTGGCCGACTTAGAGGCTTCACAGACACCAGAGTGACACAACGGTGGGGTGTACACTGCGCACTTCGCACTGTCGATAAAATCACTTTTGAACCCTGTGTCGAATGTTGTAAGGGGGCAAGCGGACCATTTAACGGTAGGAGCTGCTAACGAGTTAGCAAATATCATTGCAAGTGTGATGCCATGGTATATCTTCATGTTGGGTAGTTGAGTGCGCTTGGGTTTGGGGGGTTGGAGAAAATTGAGGAATGAATTCGAATGTCAAACCGTTTTCGTCATCCTCAACGAACAGAGCAACCATCTAATTATGTTGTTCTGACAGCAACGGTGCTACGAGTAAAACCTAGAAACTGGAGTGTTTGTCGACAACATCATCATTACAACTAGCATAATCAACGCCATCAAGCATCAACACTGTTGATTACGAAGAGTAGTTTCGAACACAGTACAGTGTTCCCCGGCAAATCGGGAAAGGTGGGACTGATAAAGAATGCGAATATACAAAGTGTGCGAGGGACCAGTCTATGAGAAAGGGTATTGATTATTTGTTAATATCTTAGGATCCTACGCATTGACATCGGAGAGCTTTCTGTCGACACGATTCCAGAATGCAACCAACAGTTTCTTATCGACTCTGGTTTGACTTTGTCCCAGGACATTTTCGCCCAGTGCATGGCCGTAAAAATTGAGATCTTCTCCTGTGGTAGTCGCTTCAGGTATCGTTGCACGCTGTCTTGTGAGCCTTCCATTTACCACCACCATGTAGCAACTCACGCATGCGTGCAGCTCTTCCTGCAGACTGGGCAGAGATGCTAACTTTCACGTAATTCAGTACACGTACCATTTTTGCATCAATCCCAGTCACCATCGTTTTTGTTAATCTCCACTGACTCGTGGATGAATATAGACAGACTCAGGTGCCGATTTGCGGGGGAATACTGTACTGTACAGACAACAGCGGATTTATCCGGGTGAAATAAAAAACCAGATGAACAATCGCACTGTATCCTTATAGAAAAATCTATGCAAATTTTATATAAATGGGACACACCCGCTGCCACGTCGAGAGCAGCCAATAATCGATCAGATTTTATACTAATACCGTGGTATACACGGGGAAGCTCTGGATTGAATACAACTAGGCGTTATGAAATAGATGAAATGCTTGTGACAATTCGAGGTACATCAATATCATCGAGAGTAAGTGACACCTACATCTTAAAATTCTCAGCAACAAGATACTAAACATGTTTTCGCTGCAAAATGCGATTGAAAAAGATTAGCGGGTTGAGAACACAATAGTAATCGCTGCTGGATTCTAAAGCTTCTAGGCGCGAATTCTCCTGCATTGCATCTTGCAGCGGAGTGAAATACTTCAGTAAACTTAGCGATAACGGCTCCATAAGATGCAGCTGACACAGTGTTTTCACTCGAGTGACAGCGACGTAAAATGACGAACGCTGAGGAGAATGCCGTGTTGAATGCCGCAATGGACCAAGAATAATCTTTATCACTGTTAGGCCCTGGCATTTTTCACTGATGAGAGCGAGAGCAGGAACTAAGGAGACTTGTTTCACAACCACAGTGAACGAACGCTGAGGCATGATGATCTTTACATTTCTCTAAAATTGAGTTACCAAATAGCTATACATTGTGCTGCCCAGTTCATTGCCTGTGTCGTGCATCCTTTCTTTCCGTGGCGTGTGTCTGTGCGAGTGCAACCACTGCATAGCATGCAGCCTATAATGCGTGCTGCACATTTGAATCATGCAACCACTTAATCACATAAGGGTCTATAAGCTGTGGTTTTTTCGCGGGATTGTCACAATATCTGTTTAAACCCGTGCGGTTCAGACAACATTCCTGGGTGATTTGGGTTTTGATGTTGCACGTAGCCGCCACAGGTAACATTCACTGGGACCTTTTAAATATCCAGCGGCTATCTAAAACCGCAGGTTCGATGGTATCAATGATGTATTAAACCTATCACTTAGAATATTTTGATATATTGCATATATAAGAAAACAGAAGAATAACCCTCACTTGTCTAGAAATTTAAAAAAACATATTAAATGTATCAGTCTTTGTTTTTTGACAAGTTCTATACATAGCAACTGTATTACGTTTTTATTTTGGGTATCCAGTATATAATATTCCAAAGTTATTTTGGGTAGAATGACCTCTCTGTAAAAACTCTGGATTAAAATCCAGAGAATAGAATAAAGTAAAGTTTAATTAGTTATTAGTATTATAGGCCAAATTTTCAGAGACAATGCTTTGGGCTGGGAGGACAGAGAATGCTACTATTTGAAGTTTTAAAAGTTATGAAGAAATATGTGTGCTCAGCTGCTACCCAAAAAACATTAGAATACATAGTCTGCATGAAGGGAGCAGTTCATATGTACTCAGACAAGTAAATGGTTCCACTCCCATATCTGTGTACCTGCGTATGGGCTAAAGTCTCCGAAATTTTTATTTGGGCTCTCCCAGGGCAGAGCCCCCCACCACTGTACTTCACCACTTATTGCGGAACGGAGCGAAAGCGGAAATGACTATGTGAGCACACCGCACAAACCCGCAACGCGGGACTTTCACGGAGCTGCCGATGACATCATCCAGGGATGCGCCCCCCCTTTTGGCCGGTTTAGGAAAAAGCGCGCGAAAACGCTACACTTGCAAGTTGTATGTGCCTCAGGCAGAGCCCCCCCATTCTAAACCCTCTGGCGCTCTTCCAGCTGATCTGTGCATTCGTCATCGCGCGCAAAAAAACTCACTCCGCACCACTCTACAATGGACTGCCTACTGCCTACCACTACGCTCCTGCTGAGGACGGTGCATTCGACTCCCTCAAAACTGATTCTCCCCCTCAGCTACGACCAGGATCACTGCATCCGCTGGCGCATGGGCACAAAGCAGTGGGGGTGCACGAGATGGAAGACGCACGCCGACGGCCGGCAAAAGGAGCTCAGCATCTACGGCAACTCAGTTTTTACTAGGATGAAGCTGAAGGCCGGGGAGGTCGTACAACTGCTTTACGCCTGGAGCATGCGCTTACCTCAGACGAAAAAAGGCGAACTAGTTGGTGTGCGTCCAGGTACTGTCTCAGACTGGTATGCTTACTGCCATACCGTGTGATCTAAAGAGCTCGTCACAACCAATTGTCAAGTACGTTTGCTGTATTGATGTTTGTGGGTTTTCCGCTAATATCGATTTCTATGTAGACGAATTTATGTGGAGGTCGTGGTTCTTTCCTCCGAGAACGTCTGGGACAGAATACATGAATGGGCTAGTTCAGGCTATAATTCGACAACAGCAATAAAATTCTTATTTTTGTTTTCGCTCCGTTCCGCAATAAATGATGAAGTACAGTGATGGGGGCTCTGCCCTGGGAGAGCCATCGTTCGCAGTCGGGTTGGTAGCCATATCGCCTGGTACTCACGCGGTAAAAGGTGATTTCAACCATTTAAAAGCGCTGAAAAGCACTCAGCGAAGAGCTATACGGAGCTTTACATTGGAAGGTCAGATGCAAGCTAGACAGTACTTTGATCTTGCTGTTTTAACCAACAATACCTATGTCTAGTATTGGATCTGGAGCCACCCCCATACATTTCTGTAGACACTGCCTAACTTAACTTTTCCGGGAGCACCTATATTTACCCAAGTAGGTATTAGGCTCCACATCCTCCTTTGCAGAGGCCTGCTGATTCAGACTACTCTAATTTATGAAAGCATATTTTCATCGAGCTAACATTAAATAGTCTGCGCACATATTGCGTAGAATAATATAAGCATTGACTAATTTTGAACTTCTAAATTAGTCTGAGATTCAATAAAATTAGATGAGTGCCTTTATGCCACCCATTCATCACTAAAAACCGACTTGCTTCGTTACTATCACACGTGTCATTTTGGTGTCTGACTCTCTATGGACTTGTAATCCGATTTTCGATTTCTTTATTGCCTGCAAAATCCTCAGGAGTTTTTTGATGATTTCCTGTAGATGAGGAAAGAGTTGGCTTGTAACTAGACTCCATCAATATTCAAAGATAAGCCGCAGTGCATCACAGTTTTGTTAGCGTAGTAGGTGCCATGCTTGCTTTGCTTCTGATTGACTTCTCTAGCACCCATTTGTATTAATTCGCAGTTCGAAAAACTGTCGTTTGGGGGCTGTTTTGAATGTCATCGAACGACATTCGCGTCACATACGCGAAAGGAACGACATTCCCGCTATATTCTGCTAATGCCCCGCCAGTGGATATCATGGAACGACATTCACGCTACACCTCATTTGTGCAACCGTAAAACTTTTGAGAGTGCAGATTCATGACCAATGCGAGCGCAACCTACAATAGACATCAAGGGCGGTCAGATCCCGCTCCAGCTAAGCAACTAACTCATGTAACAATGAAATGAACCAGGGTAAGTTTACATGGTAGACTCTCTGGCAAGCGTCGGGGCGGTCATCAAGACTTAATCTGACAATAATACGCTCTGTAACGCGTATATGAGGACAGCGAACGGGTTTTTAATGAACATGGTCACGAATACCTTAATCATCGCAAGTGCTTATTGGTGGTTGAATCGCGTGATCTTCACCGTGCAGCTTCTTGGCCTGTTCACGTAATACGTATGTAATAGCAATCCATCTTTATTATAGACGTTAATAATTACATTAACTACCGATACTAGTATATTCTTTGGGATAGATGCCAGTCATCGAACTGCGAATCCCCCGGGGTGAACTACAGCCGGGCTGGGCCTCCTAATAGTAGGAATCGACCCCGCAGTGGAAGGCAAGACTATGCAAGAGACACATTTCATGCGACACTCCGACCAGCGGATCTACACACTTTTGTGTAATGGTAGCCTCAGTCTGTGGACTATGGACTCAGACAACATTTACGAATTAAAAATATAGGAGGCCCTTCCGATGAAATAAAATTGGTGAGGCTGTTCAACCAGCTAAAGCTATTCTCCCAATATAAACAAACAAAATAGAAACAGTCTATTAACTTATTCTAAAATAGCTATTAAATCCCCTAAGACCAGGGACTAGCGAAGTTCCGTTCACTAAGAGTTTGTATACTCTTGATAGCACGATTCCCCTTCAGCGAGATGCTCGTGTGACAGTGTCGCAGGTGCAACCAGGGTTCCTGGGAACTGAAGGGTCTATGGAGTGGCTTAGCCTTACCAATTACTAGCACAAGTACAGCGTGAATTATGTTAACTTGGCTCGGCCACTATATCACCTTCTAAAATGCCACTGAGTGGTGCTGGAGCACCGAACAGCAATATTCTTTTGAACCTATCAAAGTGAGTATTCTCGAAGTGCCGATATTGGCTCTTCCGGACCCTGACCGTCCGTTTAGTGTCGTCAGTGACGAATCCTATTTGGCAGTGGCTGCGCACTGCTGCAAGCGGACTGATGGGCGTGAACGCGTTATTCTTTTGAATCTCGGTAGCTAAATGTAATTACAGGTATAAAATTAAGAATGTCAGTAGCGTACCAACAAACGGCGGATGGACAAGTCGAACGTGTGAATACGATATTGGTAACACATCTCCGTAGCTACGTCAGTGGCCACAAAACTATTTGGAGTTTGTATCTGGCGCTAGAAAATTTGCGGACAACAGGAAATATCAAGACTCCATCTAGATGACTCCTTTCTTCGCAGGTTTTGGGGTACGACCCAACGATGCAGATTATTGTGACGCTCGGTCAACAGATACATGGGAATCTAAAAAGACAACGACATTCCTAATTCATATTTAACACATATCACGCGAGCTTCAAGCTGAGGTGAGAATTTCGACTGAAATAATGAAATTGCACTACGACAAAGGTCGAAGAGATCAAACTTTTAAAGTTGGAGATATGGTGCTAGTATCGACTAGACATGTCAGTGTTGGAAATTCTGGTGCTACGAAACAGATATTAACACCAAAGTGGATAGGTCCGTATGAAGTGATTGAAAATGTGCAAAGAAGTACGTCATACTGGCTAAACCTTCCTCAAGAAAGTGTACTACACCCTGGGTTTTGTACGATGAGCTTGAAGCTACTTCGGAAAGATAATTCCTTATCCCGGGACAACATCGTACCCACAGTTCGGTTGAAGGATGGAACAGGGGGTCATCTAATAGAAGACATCTCGGAGAATCGATTTGGAGATGACGACCTTGATGAATACAAATGTAAATAAGTAGGGACGGCAGATGATATTACTTGGGATCCAGCATCAAATTTGCAGTCGACTCTAGGATTGATGCAACGATATCTAAAAAGAGCAAATGGACTTAACCCTTTCGTTCGGCCATACATTTCTATATTAAGATTTCCATACTGAAATCAAGTGAAAACAGCTAAATGGCGCAAAACGTATGTTTTTGGTCGATATATTAATATAGGTTTTCCTTAGTAAATCGCGTTATATCACGATTTTTTAAAAGAAGTGACAGGTTTTGGGCGACCCTTCAGCAAAATGGGACATTCCGTATGGTTCTGCTTAGCGGCTTATCGATTCGCTGAAAAAATCAAGAAATGCTACGATTAGTCAAAATACGTAGCCGAAAGCAGCAGTAAGAGGAGTACCGTGAATAACATCAAATGCCACAACAGGTCTAATCAGAACATTCCGACTTTCCAGCCAATAAAAAACAGACAAACGATCGGTCTAGCAAGTTATGGTCCAGCTAGAGGTATTGATAATGAACGGAGTAGCCGAAGGGAGAATATCATTAAGGCGATCTGTGTAAACTGCTCGCAACCTACTATTCATGAGGGGGGACATGATGATGGCACTGCGTGAGCGGAAGTCAAAAGAAGTATCCGTGCTGTGGTGTTACTCATAAAACGCTGATAGAAGTTCCGACCAAGTACGGCTCTGTAATCCACTATACTGTACCAGCGTGGAGAAACTCACCCACCACGTTCACAAACAGCACCCAGGTCCCCGGTGCAACAACGAACATCGTGTATGTGTACTCAGGGTGCGATCGTCTCGAATACGTAGATAGTGTGGAAAAAGTGATATAAGAAATATACTTACACGTGAAATGTAAAATTGATATACGGACTCAACATCGTAACGAAGCTGTCGAACTAGTAGAATCGACGATCCATGAAGTACTCACCCATGTAAAACTGCGCAGCGGGGAGATACGAAGCACAAGGCTCCGGTCGTGGCTGAGTCTTCATCCATTCAGACGATCGATAAAAGTTACATTTGGTGCACGAGCACGGCTTCCATGTCGATTCGTACTGAATATGTTCGGCCAGCATGTCCACAATATCCATGGCAATGAGTAAGTCCTGGTATCGGTTGTAGCGACACTCACGATGACGACCTTCATCGACGTGCTTTTGAAGTGTTTCACAGTCGACCTTGTTATCATCGCACATCTGATGATAGCGCTCGATATGACCGTCCAGAAGATCACTTTGTCGTAAAAGCCAATTATTGAGTGCTTTCAACCGAGCGCGGATGAGCGGCCGTGTTATCTATCGAGTAATACGAAAATCGGAACGTAAATAGTGGTAGTATACAGATAACATGTAGCTGTTATCGTACCTCAGAAAGCTCCATGCACATATCTAGCCAGCGTACCATCCACAGGTAATTGTGCACGGATTCATCATTGCCTTTACAAATATCCACATGCAATTGGTGCATTTCCTTCACAGGTAAAGATGCGACAAAGAGGTCAACGTCTCCCGATGACCCATAGGAAAGCTCGAATTTCTGTGTCAATTGCAGACCAAACAATCAGAGCACTGTTTGTCTCTTGCCATATTTATGTCTACGCACACAGGTATAAACATGGGATACAAAGTATCAAACTCCACCATTTGCCCGCAGGTAAACAATTTTAGCACCTGTATGTCCGTAATAGAATCTTTTGGTCAAATGCTACTGTTTTAGATAGTGCATACAGTTATCAACGCACCTCTTCTTGGTCGGATTCGCTTTTATACATACTTCTTCCATCAGGAGCCAGTCTTCTTGAAGGTGGCGGCAGGATGAATATTCCTTTGTCACTCCTGCGATCAACCATACGCTGGTGGGTTCCGGGTGGATTAGCAAATGAGGAAGAGCCGTATTCACGCAGATCCTCGGACAAGGTTCGATACCTACGAACCGTCCTTTACAGACCAAACATATATGTATTTGTATCCAGTGAGCACTTCGTAACCCTTCACGTATATTCCATCACCTAAGCGGAAGTTTGGTGCCACTACTTACATCTCGTTAGGTAAACACATCAGGTATTTGCAAGCCTTGGTGTAGGCTTATCACCACCTATTACGCAGTACGTCACACACACTTTATGAACTACTTCTCGGATTCTTGTACGCGTGTATGATAAATTGATTGCGGACAAACTGATCACCACCTCGAACGAGCTAGTATCTTGTAGAAGTCTTTGCCAGCTTTGAGAGCACTATTAGTATTTCAACAACACATGAATTTCACGTGCATAAAATAATGACTTCAAGATATTTATTGTATTCCCAGGATACCGGAAAGGTACGCCACTATTCTGCCAGAATGTAGGTTATAAAAAACTAGAGAGAAGAGGCAGGTAGTGAATAAAATGTAGCTAAGTACATCTGGATGCGGGTATCTTGGCTTGACAACACATAAACTGAGACTACCAGTGTCATTACCGCATTCATGGCCTCACGTTACGGCCGCCACCACGGTGTCGGACTAGTAATTAGGGTTGCAGCTGGAGATGGTAGCGGAAGCTCCAGAATCCAAGACCGATCGTGAGGAACCCCACCATAAAGTCACTGTAACTGCAGAAAGTATCCATCTTCAGATATTTATTGAGCGCCAGGATAGCCCCATGGCTATGATGAGTACCGCCGTCTACTACACGCACTTATCGATGGCCGTCTTGGTAGTAAATGACTGGTTATCGTCCTACTTGGCAAGAATGATAACCGCACTTGCCGACGTCGGAATAGGTGTGTAACGGGGTTACATGAAAGGGTACCCCAGAAAGGGTACCGCCTTTAGAAGTAGATATACTTCTGTGAGTATTTGTTTTAATACTCTGATGGAGTGGAGTGGGCCACACTGTGGTGTGAGCCACACTACTGCCACGTAGGTTCGGTGGCTGAGGGCCAACCAATAACATTAAACCTACCTTTTATATGCATAATTAAGATAAAGTATAATTAATTAGTAATTTGTATTACAGGCCAAATGGACCTAATTAACTATAAATAAATCAGTCTAAAATCTACTCTAAACTGGCTATTAAGTCCCCTAAGACCAGGGACTAGTGAACTGCCGTTCACTTAGAGTTTGTATACTCTTAATAGCACGCTTCCTCTAAGCAAGGTGCTCGTGTGACCCCGTCACAAGGTGTCAGTTTGTTACAGCTACCACTGCTCGGGCAACGCAACGACATCAATAGTAGTCGTTCGTGACTATGATCAATCAGCAGGGATAACAATAGTGGTTGCAATCGCTCCCAAGTGTCCAACGATACCTTCGTAGAATCCGATTCCGATTGGGATTTCTCTCACCAATTACGACTACCTCAGGATTCCCAATAGACAGTATCATAGCCAGCATTGCATGTAACCATCAATGGGGGTTTGGTCACTAGCCGCGAGCATTGAAACCACTGGGTATTGGTCACCACCGGTATACAGCAGTCGATTCCAATGACGTGAGATTCGATTAGCCAACGAATAGACAGCTCCAGAAACCAACCGGGCAGTAGAATCTCGGCGGTGTGCGTGAGACCCTCAGTAGTGTAAGCGTCGGCGGGTATCGGTACTTGTAGTGGCGTGAGTGCTGCCGACCGATCCAGTGAGCAGTCCCAGTGATATGAACCGTAGAAGAGCTTGTGAAGGATGTGGCAAATTGAAAAATAAGCAGTTGGGATTGCCCACATGGCCAAAACGCGCGCGGTTTGAAGTTGGTAACTTGTGAGTTCTGATTGGTTCATTCGAACTAGCTGACCAATCACTCGGAGTTATTCCTGCCGTTCGCGAATCTTATTGGCGGAACGACCAAAGTGAACCCACAGGGTAAACGAACGGTCCTATCGAAACGTTTTGGCGCGGACCTTGAAGTTGGTAACTTGTGAGTTCTGATTGGTTCATTCGAACTAGCTGACCAATCACTTGGAGTTATTCCTGCCGTTCGCGAATCTTATTGGCAGAACGACCAAAGCGAACCCGAAGGAAGGGTTGGCCACGTACGTTGCGACGCGACCTCAACATTAACCCCTAATTACTACCCGGTTTTATAAGCGCAATAAAAGCAGTTGTGAGATGTTGACCGCTTATATAGCCCAAGTTATAAACCACATTTTGTTTGAGGTCTTACAGCTGAAATGGCGGACTTCTCAGATGCAGAGGATCGATTACTATTTCAGCTAGCAAAGCAACAGCTTGACGAAGGTCATAAAATTGATTGGATTCGTGTGTGGCAGGGTATGGTGAGCTCGGGTAAAACACGACATCAGCTTCAAATCCGTTTAAAGACGCTTAAGCGCACGTATGGGACAAATTTAGACCGTTTTCCTAGGCATTTGCGATGTGGAACGCACCGGGAACGAAGGATTACTGGTGCTAATGTGTTCACTATTCCCAGAGAAAACATTCATTGCATTGTTACGAGTATTTTCCAATCGGTTTCCAGACAACAAATTCAGCGACGTGGAGGTACGCCCGAACAGCATACCGGAGAGATTTCCCCTGGCGGTGTGACCGCTATTCTATCCGCACTACCACGTCTACGAGCTACCGACATATTTCTGGATATTGGTAGTGGAATCGGAAATGTCGTAGTCCAAGTTTGTTTGGAGACTCTTGTCGGGTTGTGCCTTGGTGTTGAAGTCCAGCAGCAGCTGGTGGGGCTGTCAACATCGCTAATTACCTCTGCAAAGCCTTCTTTTTCGAGACTAAATAAGGTTCGCGTCTACGAAGCTGACATACGTCAACTGTACAGCACAGTGAAGGCTGCTGTAGAATCGAGTACTATCGTCTTTTCAAATAACCTCGTATTCGACCCACCCAGCAATGTGGCTTTGGAAAGCTTCGTCACTAGAGCACCACGGCTTGCTCATGTTATCACGATGAGCTAGCTTTGCGGACGACATCGTGATGGCTGTCAACGATCATTTTGTTTGGTTTGGAAGCTACATCAAATTATACCTGTCAGTGTATCGTGGACGGCGAAATCATGCAATGCGTATTGGTACATCAAACAATATCCATAATCTCAACTAATCTAGCCTTCAATGATATCGCATCTAACAATGTATGCCCATCCCGCAGCAATTCAAATGGAGTATCACATTCTTAAACATTTCAAATTCGACATTTCTTATACTAACCATACAATCCGCTGTCCCAAACCCATACTCCAGGTCCGCCGTGACAACTGTGACCGATGTCATCGGTGTGGTAATGACACTGGTAGTGGCAGCATGTACACGTTACCCCCAATACGACCACTGGTGAACGCACTACTGCGCACTGCACCACTCCCGAGACGTTCGCCATCTCGCACGTGTAGTCCGCCACCGCGAACGCGTAGTCCAAGACCGTGGTGGCGACTGTGACCGATGTCATCGGTGTGGTAATGACACTGGTAGTGGCAGCATGTACACGTTACCCCCAATACGACCACTGGTGAACGCACTACTGCGCACTGCACCACTCCCGAGACGTTCGCCATCTCGTACGTGTAGTCTGCCACCACGAACGCGTAGTCCGAGACCGTGGTGTCGACTGTGACCGATGTCATCGGTGTGGTAATGACACTGGTAGTGGCAGCATGTACACGTTACCCCCAATACGACCACTGGTGAACGCACTACTGCGCACTGCACCACTCCCGAGACGTTCGCCATTTCGTACGTGTAGTCCGCCACCACGAACGCGTAGTCCAAGACCGTGGTGTCGACTGTGACCGATGTCATCGGTGTGGTAATGACACTGGTAGTGGCAGCATGTACACGTTACCCCCAATACGACCACTGGTGAACGCTCTACTGCGCACTGCACCACTCCCGAGATGTTCGCCATCTCGTACGTGTAGTCCGCCACCACGAACGCGTAGTCCAAGACCGTGGTGGCGACTGTGACCGATGTCATCGGTGTGGTAATGACACTGGTAGTGGCAGCATGTACACGTTACCCCCAATACGACCACTGGTGAACGCACTACTGCGCACTGCACCACTCCCGAGACGTTCGCCATCTCGTACGTGTAGTCTGCCACCACGAACGCGTAGTCCGAGACCGTGGTGGCGACTGTGACCGATGTCATCGGTGTGGTAATGACACTGGTAGTGGCAGCATGTACACGTTACCCCCAATACGACCACTGGTGAACGCACTACTGCGCACTGCACCACTCCCGAGACGTTCGCCATTTCGTACGTGTAGTCCGCCACCACGAACGCGTAGTCCAAGACCGTGGTGTCGACTGTGACCGATGTCATCGGTGTGGTAATGACACTGGTAGTGGCAGCATGTACACGTTACCCCCAATACGACCACTGGTGAACGCACTACTGCGCACTGCACCACTCCCGAGACGTTCGCCATCTCGTACGTGTAGTCCGCCACCACGAACGCGTAGTCCGAGACCGTGGTGGCGACTGTGACCGATGTCATCGGTGTGGTAATGACACTGGTAGTGGCAGCATGTACACGTTACCCCCAATACGACCACTGGTGAACGCACTACTGCGCACTGCACCACTCCCGAGACGTTCGCCATCTCGTACGTGTAGTCCGCCACCACGAACGCGTAGTCCGAGACCGTGGTGGCGACTGTGACCGATGTCATCGGTGTGGTAATGACACTGGTAGTGGCAGCATGTACACGTTACCCCCAATACGACCACTGGTGAACGCACTACTGCGCACTGCACCACTCCCGAGACGTTCGCCATCTCGTACGTGTAGTCCGCCACCACGAACGCGTAGTCCGAGACCGTGGTGGCGACTGTGACCGATGTCATCGGTGTGGTAATGACACTGGTAGTGGCAGCATGTACACGTTACCCCCAATACGACCACTGGTGAACGCACTACTGCGCACTGCACCACTCCCGAGATGTTCGCCATCTCGTACGTGTAGTCCGCCACCACGAACGCGTAGTCCGAGACCGTGGTGGCGACTGTGACCGATGTCATCGGTGTGGTAATGACACTGGTAGTGGCAGCATGTACACGTTACCCCCAATACGACCACTGGTGAACGCACTACTGCGCACTGCACCACTCCCGAGATGTTCGCCATCTCGTACGTGTAGTCCGCCACCACGAACGCGTAGTCCGAGACCGTGGTGTCGACTGTGACCGATGTCATCGGTGTGGTAATGACACTGGTAGTGGCAGCATGTACACGTTACCCCCAATACGACCACTGGTGAACGCACTACTGCGCACTGCACCACTCCCGAGACGTTCGCCATCTCGTACGTGTAGTCCGCCACCACGAACGCGTAGTCCGAGACCGTGGTGGCGACTGTGACCGATGTCATCGGTGTGGTAATGACACTGGTAGTGGCAGCATGTACACGTTACCCCCAATACGACCACTGGTGAACGCACTACTGCGCACTGCACCACTCCCGAGATGTTCGCCATCTCGTACGTGTAGTCCGCCACCACGAACGCGTAGTCCGAGACCGTGGTGGCGACTGTGACCGATGTCATCGGTGTGGTAATGACACTGGTAGTGGCAGCATGTACACGTTACCCCCAATACGACCACTGGTGAACGCACTACTGCGCACTGCACCACTCCCGAGATGTTCGCCATCTCGTACGTGTAGTCCGCCACCACGAACGCGTAGTCCGAGACCGTGGTGGCGACTGTGACCGATGTCATCGGTGTGGTAATGACACTGGTAGTGGCAGCATGTACACGTTACCCCCAATACGACCACTGGTGAACGCACTACTGCGCACTGCACCACTCCCGAGACGTTCGCCATCTCGTACGTGTAGTCCGCCACCACGAACGCGTAGTCCGAGACCGTGGTGGCGACTGTGACCGATGTCATCGGTGTGGTAATGACACTGGTAGTGGCAGCATGTACACGTTACCCCCAATACGACCACTGGTGAACGCACTACTGCGCACTGCACCACTCCCGAGATGTTCGCCATCTCGTACGTGTAGTCCGCCACCACGAACGCGTAGTCCGAGACCGTGGTGGCGACTGTGACCGATGTCATCGGTGTGGTAATGACACTGGTAGTGGCAGCATGTACACGTTACCCCCAATACGACCACTGGTGAACGCACTACTGCGCACTGCACCACTCCCGAGACGTTCGCCATCTCGTACGTGTAGTCCGCCACCACGAACGCGTAGTCCGAGACCGTGGTGTCGACTGTGACCGATGTCATCGGTGTGGTAATGACACTGGTAGTGGCAGCATGTACACGTTACCCCCAATACGACCACTGGTGAACGCACTACTGCGCACTGCACCACTCCCGAGACGTTCGCCATCTCGTACGTGTAGTCCGCCACCACGAACGCGTAGTCCGAGACCGTGGTGGCGACTGTGACCGATGTCATCGGTGTGGTAATGACACTGGTAGTGGCAGCATGTACACGTTACCCCCAATACGACCACTGGTGAACGCACTACTGCGCACTGCACCACTCCCGAGATGTTCGCCATCTCGTACGTGTAGTCCGCCACCACGAACGCGTAGTCCGAGACCGTGGTGGCGACTGTGACCGATGTCATCGGTGTGGTAATGACACTGGTAGTGGCAGCATGTACACGTTACCCCCAATACGACCACTGGTGAACGCACTACTGCGCACTGCACCACTCCCGAGACGTTCGCCATCTCGTACGTGTAGTCCGCCACCACGAACGCGTAGTCCGAGACCGTGGTGGCGACTGTGACCGATGTCATCGGTGTGGTAATGACACTGGTAGTGGCAGCATGTACACGTTACCCCCAATACGACCACTGGTGAACGCACTACTGCGCACTGCACCACTCCCGAGATGTTCGCCATCTCGTACGTGTAGTCCGCCACCACGAACGCGTAGTCCGAGACCGTGGTGGCGACTGTGACCGATGTCATCGGTGTGGTAATGACACTGGTAGTGGCAGCATGTACACGTTACCCCCAATACGACCACTGGTGAACGCACTACTGCGCACTGCACCACTCCCGAGACGTTCGCCATCTCGTACGTGTAGTCCGCCACCACGAACGCGTAGTCCGAGACCGTGGTGGCGACTGTGACCGATGTCATCGGTGTGGTAATGACACTGGTAGTGGCAGCATGTACACGTTACCCCCAATACGACCACTGGTGAACGCACTACTGCGCACTGCACCACTCCCGAGACGTTCGCCATCTCGTACGTGTAGTCCGCCACCACGAACGCGTAGTTCGAGACCGTGGTGTCGACTGTGACCGATGTCATCGGTGTGGTAATGACACTGGTAGTGGCAGCATGTACACGTTACCCCCAATACGACCACTGGTGAACGCACTACTGCGCACTGCACCACTCCCGAGACGTTCGCCATCTCGTACGTGTAGTCCGCCACCACGAACGCGTAGTCCGAGACCGTGGTGGCGACTGTGACCGATGTCATCGGTGTGGTAATGACACTGGTAGTGGCAGCATGTACACGTTACCCCCAATACGACCACTGGTGAACGCACTACTGCGCACTGCACCACTCCCGAGACGTTCGCCATCTCGTACGTGTAGTCCGCCACCACGAACGCGTAGTCCGAGACCGTGGTGGCGACTGTGACCGATGTCATCGGTGTGGTAATGACACTGGTAGTGGCAGCATGTACACGTTACCCCCAATACGACCACTGGTGAACGCACTACTGCGCACTGCACCACTCCCGAGACGTTCGCCATCTCGTACGTGTAGTCCGCCACCACGAACGCGTAGTCCGAGACCGTGGTGGCGACTGTGACCGATGTCATCGGTGTGGTAATGACACTGGTAGTGGCAGCATGTACACGTTACCCCCAATACGACCACTGGTGAACGCACTACTGCGCACTGCACCACTCCCGAGACGTTCGCCATCTCGTACGTGTAGTCCGCCACCACGAACGCGTAGTCCGAGACCGTGGTGGCGACTGTGACCGATGTCATCGGTGTGGTAATGACACTGGTAGTGGCAGCATGTACACGTTACCCCCAATACGACCACTGGTGAACGCACTACTGCGCACTGCACCACTCCCGAGACGTTCGCCATCTCGTACGTGTAGTCCGCCACCACGAACGCGTAGTCCGAGACCGTGGTGGCGACTGTGACCGATGTCATCGGTGTGGTAATGACACTGGTAGTGGCAGCATGTACACGTTACCCCCAATACGACCACTGGTGAACGCACTACTGCGCACTGCACCACTCCCGAGACGTTCGCCATCTCGTACGTGTAGTCCGCCACCACGAACGCGTAGTCCGAGACCGTGGTGGCGACTGTGACCGATGTCATCGGTGTGGTAATGACACTGGTAGTGGCAGCATGTACACGTTACCCCCAATACGACCACTGGTGAACGCACTACTGCGCACTGCACCACTCCCGAGACGTTCGCCATCTCGTACGTGTAGTCCGCCACCACGAACGCGTAGTCCGAGACCGTGGTGGCGACTGTGACCGATGTCATCGGTGTGGTAATGACACTGGTAGTGGCAGCATGTACACGTTACCCCCAATACGACCACTGGTGAACGCACTACTGCGCACTGCACCACTCCCGAGACGTTCGCCATCTCGTACGTGTAGTCCGCCACCACGAACGCGTAGTCCGAGACCGTGGTGGCGACTGTGACCGATGTCATCGGTGTGGTAATGACACTGGTAGTGGCAGCATGTACACGTTACCCCCAATACGACCACTGGTGAACGCACTACTGCGCACTGCACCACTCCCGAGACGTTCGCCATCTCGTACGTGTAGTCCGCCACCACGAACGCGTAGTCCGAGACCGTGGTGGCGACTGTGACCGATGTCATCGGTGTGGTAATGACACTGGTAGTGGCAGCATGTACACGTTACCCCCAATACGACCACTGGTGAACGCACTACTGCGCACTGCACCACTCCCGAGACGTTCGCCATCTCGTACGTGTAGTCCGCCACCACGAACGCGTAGTCCGAGACCGTGGTGGCGACTGTGACCGATGTCATCGGTGTGGTAATGACACTGGTAGTGGCAGCATGTACACGTTACCCCCAATACGACCACTGGTGAACGCACTACTGCGCACTGCACCACTCCCGAGACGTTCGCCATCTCGTACGTGTAGTCCGCCACCACGAACGCGTAGTCCGAGACCGTGGTGGCGACTGTGACCGATGTCATCGGTGTGGTAATGACACTGGTAGTGGCAGCATGTACACGTTACCCCCAATACGACCACTGGTGAACGCACTACTGCGCACTGCACCACTCCCGAGACGTTCGCCATCTCGTACGTGTAGTCCGCCACCACGAACGCGTAGTCCGAGACCGTGGTGGCGACTGTGACCGATGTCATCGGTGTGGTAATGACACTGGTAGTGGCAGCATGTACACGTTACCCCCAATACGACCACTGGTGAACGCACTACTGCGCACTGCACCACTCCCGAGACGTTCGCCATCTCGTACGTGTAGTCCGCCACCACGAACGCGTAGTCCGAGACCGTGGTGGCGACTGTGACCGATGTCATCGGTGTGGTAATGACACTGGTAGTGGCAGCATGTACACGTTACCCCCAATACGACCACTGGTGAACGCACTACTGCGCACTGCACCACTCCCGAGACGTTCGCCATCTCGTACGTGTAGTCCGCCACCACGAACGCGTAGTCCGAGACCGTGGTGGCGACTGTGACCGATGTCATCGGTGTGGTAATGACACTGGTAGTGGCAGCATGTACACGTTACCCCCAATACGACCACTGGTGAACGCACTACTGCGCACTGCACCACTCCCGAGACGTTCGCCATCTCGTACGTGTAGTCCGCCACCACGAACGCGTAGTCCGAGACCGTGGTGGCGACTGTGACCGATGTCATCGGTGTGGTAATGACACTGGTAGTGGCAGCATGTACACGTTACCCCCAATACGACCACTGGTGAACGCACTACTGCGCACTGCACCACTCCCGAGACGTTCGCCATCTCGTACGTGTAGTCCGCCACCACGAACGCGTAGTCCGAGACCGTGGTGGCGACTGTGACCGATGTCATCGGTGTGGTAATGACACTGGTAGTGGCAGCATGTACACGTTACCCCCAATACGACCACTGGTGAACGCACTACTGCGCACTGCACCACTCCCGAGACGTTCGCCATCTCGTACGTGTAGTCCGCCACCACGAACGCGTAGTCCGAGACCGTGGTGGCGACTGTGACCGATGTCATCGGTGTGGTAATGACACTGGTAGTGGCAGCATGTACACGTTACCCCCAATACGACCACTGGTGAACGCACTACTGCGCACTGCACCACTCCCGAGACGTTCGCCATCTCGTACGTGTAGTCCGCCACCACGAACGCGTAGTCCGAGACCGTGGTGGCGACTGTGACCGATGTCATCGGTGTGGTAATGACACTGGTAGTGGCAGCATGTACACGTTACCCCCAATACGACCACTGGTGAACGCACTACTGCGCACTGCACCACTCCCGAGACGTTCGCCATCTCGTACGTGTAGTCCGCCACCACGAACGCGTAGTCCGAGACCGTGGTGGCGACTGTGACCGATGTCATCGGTGTGGTAATGACACTGGTAGTGGCAGCATGTACACGTTACCCCCAATACGACCACTGGTGAACGCACTACTGCGCACTGCACCACTCCCGAGACGTTCGCCATCTCGTACGTGTAGTCCGCCACCACGAACGCGTAGTCCGAGACCGTGGTGGCGACTGTGACCGATGTCATCGGTGTGGTAATGACACTGGTAGTGGCAGCATGTACACGTTACCCCCAATACGACCACTGGTGAACGCACTACTGCGCACTGCACCACTCCCGAGACGTTCGCCATCTCGTACGTGTAGTCCGCCACCACGAACGCGTAGTCCGAGACCGTGGTGGCGACTGTGACCGATGTCATCGGTGTGGTAATGACACTGGTAGTGGCAGCATGTACACGTTACCCCCAATACGACCACTGGTGAACGCACTACTGCGCACTGCACCACTCCCGAGACGTTCGCCATCTCGTACGTGTAGTCCGCCACCACGAACGCGTAGTCCGAGACCGTGGTGGCGACTGTGACCGATGTCATCGGTGTGGTAATGACACTGGTAGTGGCAGCATGTACACGTTACCCCCAATACGACCACTGGTGAACGCACTACTGCGCACTGCACCACTCCCGAGACGTTCGCCATCTCGTACGTGTAGTCCGCCACCACGAACGCGTAGTCCGAGACCGTGGTGGCGACTGTGACCGATGTCATCGGTGTGGTAATGACACTGGTAGTGGCAGCATGTACACGTTACCCCCAATACGACCACTGGTGAACGCACTACTGCGCACTGCACCACTCCCGAGACGTTCGCCATCTCGTACGTGTAGTCCGCCACCACGAACGCGTAGTCCGAGACCGTGGTGGCGACTGTGACCGATGTCATCGGTGTGGTAATGACACTGGTAGTGGCAGCATGTACACGTTACCCCCAATACGACCACTGGTGAACGCACTACTGCGCACTGCACCACTCCCGAGACGTTCGCCATCTCGTACGTGTAGTCCGCCACCACGAACGCGTAGTCCGAGACCGTGGTGGCGACTGTGACCGATGTCATCGGTGTGGTAATGACACTGGTAGTGGCAGCATGTACACGTTACCCCCAATACGACCACTGGTGAACGCACTACTGCGCACTGCACCACTCCCGAGACGTTCGCCATCTCGTACGTGTAGTCCGCCACCACGAACGCGTAGTCCGAGACCGTGGTGGCGACTGTGACCGATGTCATCGGTGTGGTAATGACACTGGTAGTGGCAGCATGTACACGTTACCCCCAATACGACCACTGGTGAACGCACTACTGCGCACTGCACCACTCCCGAGACGTTCGCCATCTCGTACGTGTAGTCCGCCACCACGAACGCGTAGTCCGAGACCGTGGTGGCGACTGTGACCGATGTCATCGGTGTGGTAATGACACTGGTAGTGGCAGCATGTACACGTTACCCCCAATACGACCACTGGTGAACGCACTACTGCGCACTGCACCACTCCCGAGACGTTCGCCATCTCGTACGTGTAGTCCGCCACCACGAACGCGTAGTCCGAGACCGTGGTGGCGACTGTGACCGATGTCATCGGTGTGGTAATGACACTGGTAGTGGCAGCATGTACACGTTACCCCCAATACGACCACTGGTGAACGCACTACTGCGCACTGCACCACTCCCGAGACGTTCGCCATCTCGTACGTGTAGTCCGCCACCACGAACGCGTAGTCCGAGACCGTGGTGGCGACTGTGACCGATGTCATCGGTGTGGTAATGACACTGGTAGTGGCAGCATGTACACGTTACCCCCAATACGACCACTGGTGAACGCACTACTGCGCACTGCACCACTCCCGAGACGTTCGCCATCTCGTACGTGTAGTCCGCCACCACGAACGCGTAGTCCGAGACCGTGGTGGCGACTGTGACCGATGTCATCGGTGTGGTAATGACACTGGTAGTGGCAGCATGTACACGTTACCCCCAATACGACCACTGGTGAACGCACTACTGCGCACTGCACCACTCCCGAGACGTTCGCCATCTCGTACGTGTAGTCCGCCACCACGAACGCGTAGTCCGAGACCGTGGTGGCGACTGTGACCGATGTCATCGGTGTGGTAATGACACTGGTAGTGGCAGCATGTACACGTTACCCCCAATACGACCACTGGTGAACGCACTACTGCGCACTGCACCACTCCCGAGACGTTCGCCATCTCGTACGTGTAGTCCGCCACCACGAACGCGTAGTCCGAGACCGTGGTGGCGACTGTGACCGATGTCATCGGTGTGGTAATGACACTGGTAGTGGCAGCATGTACACGTTACCCCCAATACGACCACTGGTGAACGCACTACTGCGCACTGCACCACTCCCGAGACGTTCGCCATCTCGTACGTGTAGTCCGCCACCACGAACGCGTAGTCCGAGACCGTGGTGGCGACTGTGACCGATGTCATCGGTGTGGTAATGACACTGGTAGTGGCAGCATGTACACGTTACCCCCAATACGACCACTGGTGAACGCACTACTGCGCACTGCACCACTCCCGAGACGTTCGCCATCTCGTACGTGTAGTCCGCCACCACGAACGCGTAGTCCGAGACCGTGGTGGCGACTGTGACCGATGTCATCGGTGTGGTAATGACACTGGTAGTGGCAGCATGTACACGTTACCCCCAATACGACCACTGGTGAACGCACTACTGCGCACTGCACCACTCCCGAGACGTTCGCCATCTCGTACGTGTAGTCCGCCACCACGAACGCGTAGTCCGAGACCGTGGTGGCGACTGTGACCGATGTCATCGGTGTGGTAATGACACTGGTAGTGGCAGCATGTACACGTTACCCCCAATACGACCACTGGTGAACGCACTACTGCGCACTGCACCACTCCCGAGACGTTCGCCATCTCGTACGTGTAGTCCGCCACCACGAACGCGTAGTCCGAGACCGTGGTGGCGACTGTGACCGATGTCATCGGTGTGGTAATGACACTGGTAGTGGCAGCATGTACACGTTACCCCCAATACGACCACTGGTGAACGCACTACTGCGCACTGCACCACTCCCGAGACGTTCGCCATCTCGTACGTGTAGTCCGCCACCACGAACGCGTAGTCCGAGACCGTGGTGGCGACTGTGACCGATGTCATCGGTGTGGTAATGACACTGGTAGTGGCAGCATGTACACGTTACCCCCAATACGACCACTGGTGAACGCACTACTGCGCACTGCACCACTCCCGAGACGTTCGCCATCTCGTACGTGTAGTCCGCCACCACGAACGCGTAGTCCGAGACCGTGGTGGCGACTGTGACCGATGTCATCGGTGTGGTAATGACACTGGTAGTGGCAGCATGTACACGTTACCCCCAATACGACCACTGGTGAACGCACTACTGCGCACTGCACCACTCCCGAGACGTTCGCCATCTCGTACGTGTAGTCCGCCACCACGAACGCGTAGTCCGAGACCGTGGTGGCGACTGTGACCGATGTCATCGGTGTGGTAATGACACTGGTAGTGGCAGCATGTACACGTTACCCCCAATACGACCACTGGTGAACGCACTACTGCGCACTGCACCACTCCCGAGACGTTCGCCATCTCGTACGTGTAGTCCGCCACCACGAACGCGTAGTCCGAGACCGTGGTGGCGACTGTGACCGATGTCATCGGTGTGGTAATGACACTGGTAGTGGCAGCATGTACACGTTACCCCCAATACGACCACTGGTGAACGCACTACTGCGCACTGCACCACTCCCGAGACGTTCGCCATCTCGTACGTGTAGTCCGCCACCACGAACGCGTAGTCCGAGACCGTGGTGGCGACTGTGACCGATGTCATCGGTGTGGTAATGACACTGGTAGTGGCAGCATGTACACGTTACCCCCAATACGACCACTGGTGAACGCACTACTGCGCACTGCACCACTCCCGAGACGTTCGCCATCTCGTACGTGTAGTCCGCCACCACGAACGCGTAGTCCGAGACCGTGGTGGCGACTGTGACCGATGTCATCGGTGTGGTAATGACACTGGTAGTGGCAGCATGTACACGTTACCCCCAATACGACCACTGGTGAACGCACTACTGCGCACTGCACCACTCCCGAGACGTTCGCCATCTCGTACGTGTAGTCCGCCACCACGAACGCGTAGTCCGAGACCGTGGTGGCGACTGTGACCGATGTCATCGGTGTGGTAATGACACTGGTAGTGGCAGCATGTACACGTTACCCCCACTACGACCACTGGTGAACGCACTACTGCGCACTGCACCACTCCCGAGACGTTCGCCATCTCGTACGTGTAGTCCGCCACCACGAACGCGTAGTCCGAGACCGTGGTGGCGACTGTGACCGATGTCATCGGTGTGGTAATGACACTGGTAGTGGCAGCATGTACACGTTACCCCCAATACGACCACTGGTGAACGCACTACTGCGCACTGCACCACTCCCGAGATGTTCGCCATCTCGTACGTGTAGTCCGCCACCACGAACGCGTAGTCCGAGACCGTGGTGGCGACTGTGACCGATGTCATCGGTGTGGTAATGACACTGGTAGTGGCAGCATGTACACGTTACCCCCACTACGACCACTGGTGAACGCACTACTGCGCACTGCACCACTCCCGAGACGTTCGCCATCTCGTACGTGTAGTCCGCCACCACGAACGCGTAGTCCGAGACCGTGGTGGCGACTGTGACCGATGTCATCGGTGTGGTAATGACACTGGTAGTGGCAGCATGTACACGTTACCCCCATACGACCACTGGTGAACGCACTACTGCGCACTGCACCACTCCCGAGACGTTCGCCATCTCGTACGTGTAGTCCGCCACCACGAACGCGTAGTCCGAGACCGTGGTGGCGACTGTGACCGATGTCATCGGTGTGGTAATGACACTGGTAGTGGCAGCATGTACACGTTACCCCCAATACGACCACTGGTGAACGCACTACTGCGCACTGCACCACTCCCGAGACGTTCGCCATCTCGTACGTGTAGTCCGCCACCACGAACGCGTAGTCCGAGACCGTGGTGGCGACTGTGACCGATGTCATCGGTGTGGTAATGACACTGGTAGTGGCAGCATGTACACGTTACCCCCAATACGACCACTGGTGAACGCACTACTGCGCACTGCACCACTCCCGAGACGTTCGCCATCTCGTACGTGCATCCTATGAAATTGGCGAGCATAATGGGTAGGGCCCTGCACATTGGGTGCAGGACAACTATTGCGATGGAATATTTTCGGAGCTAAGATTACTAAATGGGAGTGATAAATCGGTGTTGAAGTTGTAGAAGACATTGTGCCATAAGGGGTAGCACCATCCGAATCAACCAGAAAATCTTATAAAGCGCGCGAAACCAAACTTTCTCCCGCGGGCTCGCTTGAGTTGTTCCGCCAATCATCGTTGAAACAAGCATTAACAGACAATATGATTGGACACGGAATTCAAACTAACCAATGACCGACCGTTTCCTCACTCACTTGATCAGTGTGAGTGGTGCGCGAGTGCCGATCGCAAACCAATGCTCATTTTACAATTTTCCAAGTTCGGTTCAAGCCTCACTACCTGCGCTAGGTCAGTTAATGACAACAGGCACCTTTCGTTGCTACGGGCAACAACAGTACAAGATCACTAGTGAGCGCATCCTCCGGGATAACCGGTACCCAGCTCGTTACGCGGTGCGATCAGCGGATTTACTGCCGCATTGCTAAAATAGCTGCTCGTCGTTACCCTTGGTAACCCCCTGCTTCCAGTCACCATTGGCGCCTCAACATTAGGCCTCACGCTCGGAATGGTCGGTGCAGCCTGCCACACACCAAGGTCGTTGCTAGTTGTATCACCACCTCGTGTTGGATCGCTTTTTCACGACGTTATCATGTTCGCTCAACGGTGATTGCCATGCTGGTGGCGGGTGCACATGGTTATTACGTATTACGGCAACACATGATCGCTTTCTTCCAGCCCATAATGGATTTGATCGAACAAAATTTGCACCAACACGCAACGTTTGATTTAGCCGTATGCTTTCCGATCGGTTCGGAATTCAGACGTTCGATACTTCCAACGAAAACAATGTATGGTCGTAGGCCGGTGGATTGGTATCAGCTTGGATAGTCCGAGGCCTCCACACAATCGATAACATTGTGTTGGAGACAAGATTGCTTTATTATTCGACAAGCAGTGTACGCTCTGCTATAGTTCGACCATAACGAGGTGGAACCTCGCTTTGTGGGAGGCCATTGCCAGCGATACCATGGAGGCGCGTGTTGCTTCTATCTGAGCAAGGATGGTGTTAGCATGTGTCATCCTGACAATGCCACAACTGCGTGTTGATTTTATACCCACAAAGTTGAGTGTGCCAGTTCAAGATATGTCAGGCCGAGTGCGCACAACGAACGGCATCTCATGTACAGTGTGTAAGAAGGTAATCGCATATCGTTTTGATCTCGCATGGTTCATTGCGTTCTGCTACGATAAGAACCAATTGATACTAAAGTTTTTAATAAAGTTATCGATTCAACTAGTATGTTATATGGGTAGCATGAAAAACTATTTTCATTTTGCCCAAACACGAATATTATTGTTCAGCAACATTGATGGTACACGTGAGAACCTTCTCCAAAGCTTCACGTCATCAATCTACATCCACAATGCCTAGAAACCACACAAAACCCAAGATATTTGGTCCTCATCGGACGGGTCAGGAGTGGATCGCACATAGATTTCATCATTACAGAATTTTCACCGACGGTGGCAGATCGATTGCAGATATCTCACATACCATTTGCAAAATGGAAAATGACAGTACAGGACGAGTAACACGTCTTCGGTCACATCGTCGTGCAACTACTCCGAATCGACGTTGTGAGTATCACCTACATTGAGGAAAGACATAGCGGCTAATTCTACTTTCCCTGCAAAACCATAGATGATGCTGTGAGTTTTAAGGCAGTCTGGCGGGTTTTCCATCGTGCCGGTTGGACTTCAAAACCGCCTCTCACTCGTAGTTTGGACAATCGATTTAAATACATCCGTCCTAATGGAAATCCGAGTGGAGAAGAAGGCACAGACTTCTTTTTAGGTGAACCTTGTCGATTATTACGTTTCGCTTGGTGGAGAAACTGCGTTTGATGATGATGGTTCGGGGGATGTAGATGCGTCATCTAAGGAAGAAACGTGTGGCAATGATCAAATCGGCGATCTCCCTGGACAAACAAAGCGTGTCAGTGGTAAACGAAGCAACAATGTGCATGAAAATGCTGACCAAGACATAACCTGTGATCAGCATGATGCGCAAATGAACAATATTTCTCGTATTGAATGTAGGACTGACATCACCTCTCCACGTTGCGCTGTTTGTCATATGGAGTGTTCTGTGGAGAGAACATGCACTCACTGTGGTGTTTTCATGCACCATTTCTGCTCTCATGACGTGTGTGCAAGTCTTGGAATTCGGGACGAAAATGGTGATCGAGTTGTTGATTTTGGTGAGTCGTGCTATTGCAGTGAACGGTGTTACAGGGCTACAACAAACCCAAATAACGTAGCAATGAACCTATCTCTTGGTAATAATGCTAATGATGCTGTAAACCGCTTTAAGCCGAAGCAAGGCAGTAACATAAATGACCGTGTTTCTGAATCGGTAGCGCACGAATGTGTAATTTCTCAAACTGGAAGTGTGGATCCCAATCCTGGTACTCCGACAGTACCTTCGAAGCTCAAGCCCAAATCCAAGCATAGTTCGCTAACTCTATCCAAGAGGAAGGCCACCACTACGAACACTCCAGTCATGTCGAAAAGACCAAAGGTTACTACTCCCAGTAGCACTGTTCAACCTACGCTAGCAATTGAAAAAACAAGTAAAACTAGTGCTTCACGCAGGACGAAGAAAAATAGCAAAACAAACCGTGATGGAGAAGCGAGTATCAGATCCGAGCTCCTTCGCAGACTACGGGTGGCAGCAGATCAGTTTATTAGTGCAAAGGTATCTTTCTCTCCAGCAGAGGAATCATGGATGCCCGCAAAACTATATCGTGACGTTGGCGCAGCTTACCTTACTGGAATCGTGACGCGCTATGTTGTGTGTAACACAGTAAGTGTCGATCGCGTCAGTGTACCAACAGCGATATTCCAGTTACAGTGGACCAACACTGCTTTTCAGTCTAAAGATCACGTTCACATGATCGCAGAAGACATTATTATTCGAGGCATCGATCAATATGTGCGAATGCACCGAGGACAGGTAGAGCTCATGGAGTCGTGGAGTTCGCTATGTAGCATGATTCCCAAATATTCCAATATTCCTGCTCTCACCGAAGAGTACGAAGAGCTAGATGAAGCAGACTATCGGGAGTTAAGCGCATTCCGTGGGCGTAAAGAACTCGAAATAGCCTTGAGTCCCGACGAAGTCGAAGCGATAACGTCAATGACATTCGCTTCAACGGGATATCTAGAAGAGCCAATCGGCTTGTTTACACATGACGACGGATCTATAGCGACTAAGATACAGACAAACAGTCGGAAGTATTTTGGTAGCTCAGCGACTTCAAGTTTTTTTGCGTTCCTCCCTATTTGCTTTTGGAAACAAGTAGTCGAATTTAGTAATGCCTATGCAATTGCCGCAGGCGATGTATCACGCCAGCCAATTGAGTTGGACGAGCTAATGGTTTTCTTGGGAATCCTTTGGTATATGGCTCTCGTTGATAAAGGCGAAATGAAGAACTATTGGAGCGATAATGAAGAATCGAGAATTTTTCCTGGGGCTGGATCTACAAACTTGTCGTCTGTAATGGTCTGGAATCGGTTTCTATATATTAGAAAAAATTTGGCTTTTCGCTCTGAAGTGACGAATGAAGATATAAAACGTGATCCAGCAGCCAGGATTAGACCTATGCTCACTATGCTCAAAACGCGCTGCAAACGCCATATCGTTGTTGGCCGAAATGTGGCGGTTGATGAGGCGAGCGTTGCTTGTCGTTCTAAGTACGCCCGACATATAATTGTGTATAATCCTAGAAAACCAACAGGCAAATATCACTTCAAATTTTATATGTGCTGCTGTTCAACGACGTGGTTAGTGGTGGACTTCAAGTTACATTGTGCGAGTGAGCTGCATGACCGACTAGAAGGTGTACTGGAGGCGTCTGAAATTGATCGGCTAGCTGATGCGACTAAGAAATCGTCTGAAATACGACGACATGTGTTGGAAGTTACACATTCGCTGAATGGTTCACGCAGAATTGTGAATACCGACAATTTTTATACCTCTTGTTTACTTCTTGAGAGCCTTCGATCGGTGGGATTGCATGGTCGTGGGACGGTTCGCTCTTCAAGTAAACACTTTCCGCATTTCACAATGCTTGGTCCAAAAGTGCATAAAAATCGAGGTGAAATGAAGCAAGGCGTATGTGTCGATAAGCACATCGTAGCTGCAAGTTGGATGGATGGATCGATTGTCAATATTATTTCTAACGCTGACGCACCCAGCACAACTACAGTTCAACGCAGAATTAGTAATAACAAAGTGGGGTTTAATGCTCCGACTTGTGTCCGTGAATACAACGCTGCTATGCAGGGTGTGGATCGTCACGATCAACTCCGGAGTAGATTCTCTATTGCTGACGGCCATTCATTTAAAAAATGGCACAAAATAGTTGCCATGGCAATTGTAGACATTGCCAGATGCAATGCATATATTTGCCATGAACTTGTTGCTGGAGGATCGGAGAACGCTAGTAGAAACAATTGCTCACTTGAATCAGACAACAATCTATCCAGAGGTCGTGACCAGCATCGCGCATTTGTTGCCGAACTAGTGCGTGAGATGTTTGACAGTTCCTGGAAGAAGTGTTTGCTTCCTGAAGAAGGTATTGCCTATGTTGGTGAAAGTTTCACTCCTGCACAAATGAATCCTTCTGGGTATGTAGACGACGAGACCAACGTAACTGAACAATCAACACCACTCTGTGTTGCCAAAGATTCGTCAATTTTCTTGAAGGGAAGGAGTCGATCGAAGCGTGAGTGCACCGTGTGCAGGTTTGAGGGAAGACAACCGACTCAAAAAACGGATTTCTGTGAAATCCATCATGTTGCGCTTTGCAAGCGCCAATACCCAATTGACAGCTTGAAGCCGCATTTGTGCCAAGAAGATGCTTGGACTTGCTGGCAGAAGTATCATAGATACTACTTACCTCGAGGTGTTTACACCCTTGGTGGAAATTTGATGAGAACTTCGACTATCTACAAGATTCAAGCTCCGTTCATTAGAAGGCGAAACAAAGAACACTCTGAATCCCTTGTTACTGTGGTGTCACTACCAGAGGGCATGGGATCAAGTGGTAGTCAGTCCGTGTCCTCTGAGTTACATGATAGCACCGCTATATGAACGTGACACATTAGTTCATATTGGTGCTTAGGTTTGGACCATTGCATACAACGCTTAGTATTTTTCACAGGACTTGTTACCCTTGCATTATTGCTCACAGTTTTACCAATAAATTTGATAGTCATTATAACAACAACCGTCCACATTTACTGGTATTTTCAAAGATTGTAAACTCTGCATCACGAGTTCATCGTTATAAACTGTATTGGAGCGAGATATGACCAACTACACAACTCCAAAACAAACAAAATACTTGAAGCTTGGCTGACTACTTCATTCATAAGCATGTCGTCGTCACTCAATCACTCCAAGGACGATGGCAGTGTATCTGCACGCTCTCCTCATTTGGCTTCGTCAGATGTGTAGGCACAACGTCCACCGCCCTCATTTCTTTCAACCATTTCTTGAGGGCTTTTGAGACTACACAGCAGTACACCCTTGTGATCCCTTCAGGACCGCAGTTCTTGAGTTCGTGCATAATCTCATTGAACAGGTCCAGGGAAATGTCCCGCTTTTTACTCTCTAGGTAGATGGCTAGCTCTGGGTGAGTACTGAACACCTTCGATATGGTTGATAGTCTTTGGCTCGACGATAAGGCTGTGTGTGAATTGCGGACTCACCCACCTACGAGATACTCGTGAACTGACTAAGTGAATTCTCGTTCGTGGATCTTGGACTTACCTTCCGAGACACAATAATAAATGTGTGATCGGTGAGATTGCTTGGACCTTGATTGGTAGAAAATGACCAACAAGACAATAAACTGAGAGAAATCCACGTTAGCATAAGCCGGTGGGTTGCATCAATTAAGCTTCGATTCACTAAGGTCCTTCCGAGTCATCTACCTACTTTTGTAAAATGGGACAAAATGTATTTTTATTATAACGAAAGGGTTAACCCGCGCGGATCAAAACGATTACGAAACAAACAATTGTTAACAACAAACTACGTCAGAGAAATTCAAGCATCAACCGAACAAGGTGACAGAGATGCACATTATGATTCCATCATATCGAGAGAATTCGTGTGCGAAAACAATACGGCCTTTAGGGGAGATCGTGTTATCAATGGAGGATTCGAGCAAGAGCGACGATTAGGAAAAAAGTCACAGCCGACTGGCGATTCTTTATATTTACATATATGTTAGGGAGTAGGTAGAACTACTTTTTGTTGAGAGGAGCAGTGATTTCAGATCCACCTTCTCCAAGAACGACTAGACGTAACACTCGCTCTTTTAAACCGTCCAGCAAGGAGCGATTTTGTTTTTTTACTGCATATGCAACTTAACTAGACTTAGCATTTGTATTTAAAGGGTTGCGGTAAAATTGAGAGGCTGGGTACAACCAGTCATGAATGGGTATGGACAAGTCTAAACAGTCAGTAAACTGCATATTGAAACCAAACTTTGCAAGAGGAAATTATGCAAACAGACACGATTGGTATTAAATCACACAAGTATAATCTCGACGGACAGTCGTGGTTTAGGTTAACATCTATCATCACATCCACAGCCCAGCAAATCAATCATTTCCGAAATACCGTTGTACCCAACAGCCCGATGCCGCCATCTCTGACGCATTCAGCCCGGTGGTTCGAATGCACCCCGGGTGCCGCTGAAGAGGAGGCGCAGTGGCTGGCGGTTTTCGAGAATTTTGATGATGTGGAGTTAGGAGATGAGGTTGCTGGGCTCGTGCTTCCAGCACCAAAGGCAATTACGTGGCCGTGCGATGATGATTGGAGAATCGACATTGAGAACCCTTTCATAGATGATCAACCATCATCCATAGAGCAGGTACTGCAGAGCGGAATCCCAGCCGATTCAAATGACATCTATGTTGACATGAGTGGTGGAGATGCTGATAACGATCTTTCGCTGGAGAACGCTACGAGTAGTATCGAACCTATCAAACCGAATGAACCTCTCCTAGATATCATTGAGATTCCGTCGTCCTGTTCAGACGAAGATAGCGACGACGACTTACCGTGCCAGCCGCGGCGCCGACTGCGGCCGTACAGGCTCATGGAAGACGAAGATAGTGATACCGAAATGGAGGGGACAGTACCAACAGTGCATGAGCCCAAATCACTAGCGCTACCTGATCCTCCTTTGTACCACCCCGTCACAAAGGAACGCAACATTGCGTGTGCAGGTTAAGAGTACGATTTGACTGTAGAGTGGGACGTGTGGGCGTTACTGGACCGCACGAACAAGGGCCTCCCTAATGAAGCTTACCTTGTTCAATGGAGTGACAAGGAACGTCGTTTCTGCGCTACGTGGGTGTTCACAACGACACTGTTTGAGGATGGATTTTCAAAGGAGATGAAGCGCATAGACACGTGGAAGGACAAGTTCTCGAATCTTACGTACTCGGAGTTTAGCCACAAGTTTCCATCGACTTATACAGTTTCCAAGGATGCCAAGTGCTTTTTCAAAGCTATCCGCATAGCGTGTCATGTAATTCAAGACCCAGCCTGGTGCCACTTCAATTAATCGCCGAGTTCGAGAAAATTCTGGATCAAGAAGCGGGTGTTGAGGATACAAAAGAGGGCGTGACGAATGCTGACATCAAGAAGTTTTTGGCATTTCTGCGGATGAAGAAAGCACCTGCCGCCTGCAAGGTCTTTGCGAAGAACAAACTTACAAGCTCGATCAACACGGTGCAAGCGCTTAACGACTACCCCTTGATCCTGGCGTCTACGTGGTTGGAGCGTCCTGTCCGAAGAGAATGAGACACTGATTTGTGCTACGCATTTACGAGGACAAACCACGATAGGTTTTTGATCGGTGGTACGAAGGTGGCGAAGATCACGAATACTACACCGAGCCACTGACTAACCTCAAATGGATTCGTCGCTGTCAGTTCATCCGCGCTTTCGCTCGTGTTGGCAAGGTACCGCAGAAGAAATCGACGTGCAAGAAATTGAAAAACAACAACAAGCTAGCGTAAGGGTAGCTTTCGGAAATAAAGACAGTGTCGTCCCTTGCCATTTGTCTTCGTTGTATAATTGATATGCTTCGGTGAATTCACTGTATAATTAAACAAATACGGTACTCATAACAATAAAACGGTACACTTTTGTAGTACCGTAAAGCATCACATCGTACCGTAACAGACGTAACAGTACTGAATTTATAGCAGCCATTCATTAACTATAGCTACGTGTATACGAACTTGACACAGGCATTTCATAATAACTCTTTTGATACGATGGACAGTCGCTTCTGGGTGTTTTGCTGGAAGTATGGGAATGCTAAGGTTAAGGAATACGTGTGGTCGCGACAGGACATACCTCTTGAAGAGCGTAGTCAACAAGATGAATGTTTCCTCAAGGGTGGGCTTGGTAAACGCATGAGGGCAAGATTTTGGCAACACGGAATCACTGGCAACGATGATAGCGACGACGGTGACCCGCGCGACGAAGTTGAGTTATTAGCTATGTGCGTGCGTGACACGGAACGAGAGATTTGTGCAGCCCCTGACTCAGTACTCCTCAAACGCGCTCGCCATGGATACATTCAGCGTCTGAAGGAAGCTCGTGATGAACGACTGAAGCTTCGTCGTCTGAATCAAAGAAACATGCTAAATGCAGTGACCCACGCAGTATTGCTAGAGCGATTTACAGAAAGTGCGAAGTTGAACGGCGACGATACACCTGGGATAGTGTCAAAGGACAAAGCCGACCAAACCAGCTCAGACTTTAACGCGTAGCCTCTAGGTAGCTTTTACATACGGATGTTATGATGGAAATAGTAGCAAGAGCAAGAATGGAAAATGCTTTGAGGATAGTCTTCGCATTGACGTTACTTGACGTGTTACTCAAGCAAAAGTGCGTGTCCGACCGCACGGTTCCTTCCTTTCCTCGTACGTCTTCAGTTTGTGAAGCGTTTTTTTGTTGTCTTTCCCCCGGAATTGGTCTTCCCGATGCACGTAGCGCTGCCAGTACATGAACACACATTCGATATTTGTACCACGAGCGGCACTGACAAAATTTACCTTCCATATCAACTCTCCATCCTCCGACTGGCTGCTCCATTGTCTCCATGTAATGTTTGTTTCGCTTCCCCAGCCTTTTCTTTTCGTTTCCTTGGTCAGGTACTGGCAAGCGCGGTGGCGCACCCCGCTGGTACACATATGCTATGTGCGTTTCGCTTGGTCCATCGAGCAGAAAATCCAATCCGTGCTTGTGTGGTTGGATAATACTGAGACGATCTTCACTAAGTAGGTATTTGTAGCGGTCCTGAAGCTCTAGGTTTGGCTTCGATTCTAGCGAAAACACAATTGTGCCCCTAGAGCGATGACGACACATCAGAGTTAACTGTTCGACAAGAGCTACTAACTTCAAAAGTGTCCTGAGTGAGTAGTCTCTCTTGATTGCATTGTTGAACTGCTCCACTGGGTTGTTTGTTTTTGCGAACCCAGTAGGCGTATGATAGCAACCCCAGTTAGAAAACGGGGAGTCGATCCACTGTTTCTTGAAGTATTCAGTAAAGGATTTGAGCTGAGGGATCGCCGTCCACGCAACTTGGGCTGCAGCATACCGATCTGTAAACTCTGTAGTATCTCGAGCGTAGTGCATCAGATAGAGGTGCTTGAAAACCGTTGACACCACATCTGCTGGAAAACTTGATATTTTCGCTGCTATGTTCTTGACCACATGGAAAAAGCACATTAGGTACTTTACCATACCCTTGGTTTGACGCTTAGTAGATGCGATGTTCATCACAGCATTATACTGCTTTTGTCGGCGTCTCCCATATAAAATGGATGTTTGGGTATTTACCAGTGATTTCCTTGTACTTGTCGAAAAGTGATCGGAGAGCGATACCTATTAGCTGACCTGTCTGCTGTGATGTTACGAACATTGCCACCGGATGGAAGGAACGGGACTGATCGGAGACACCGATGACGAGGACTGGGTATCCCGACTGATCGAGTTTATAGCTAGTGTCAATGTGAAGTACGTAGTCTGTCGCGAACCGTACCATTTTTACCATGTACGGGGTTGAAATTCCTACAATCGTTGGGTCATGATCCGAGCCTTCGCCGATCGCAGGGGTTCCATTGGCATGTGTGTGGTATCCGAATGTAAAAGCAGTACCGTCTTCCATGTCCAAGGTGAACCTTGTTTTCTTTACTAATTCCACCATATCGTCCACAAGGTGGGTTTCGTTCATAGTCGTACGTTTAACATGACTGACAAACGTTTGAACTTGACGAAGAATTGGTGACTCTCCCTCTACGTGTCCGAAATGATCAAGAAGGTTGTTGTATATCCGATTCGGCTTCATTCTCATTGAAATCAATGGCTCCACGTACGATTTCATTTCTCGTGCGAGAGTCGCTTTGCGAGGTGATGCAATATCAGTGCGGTGCCTCCCATGCTGGTAAATATCGCTCTGTTGGGTTGCTTCGCATGTCATAATTTTTGTCCCCATCGGCACGTTTCTCCTAGAAATGCCCCACAGGTTGACGACGTACATTCTAGTACTCGGTACCTCATCTTGTGGTTGTCAAAGTTGATGGAGCACAACTGACACCGCGCTTTGTGGCTAGTAGGTGTCCGAAATGTGCGACAACGATCCAGCCAACCATTGATTTGGTTCTGGTCTTGCTTGGTGGCCACACTAATTCATACATATGGAGGTGTCATCGAGTGGTGCTCGTTGTGTGGGAAGGGTGGGTTTTTCTACTGTGTGTTGACCACTCAATCAAATCAAAATAACAGCGTCGGTGTATTTCTTAGAAATTAATGTAATTCTGATGTACAGGAGATAATTCGTAGTACTTAAATGTGATTTGTTGGGCCCAGTGTGCTCGCACATTACTTTGTCCATGGTAATGCATATCTGTCTGTAGAGACAGCGTAATGTCTGAGTGTTAGCCTCTCTATGCGACGACTCTCGATTTGTGCCTGTTCCAATGGTGCTCTCAACTTTGCAAGCTTAACATGCATATTGCGGTAGAAGACAGGGTGAAATAGCCGTACTGTGGTACAGACACGAGACTGCTCCAGCTCATACGGATGTTCCGTTTCAGAAATTTAGTGTGTAAAACTTCCAATACAGAGAATGAGATACTTAGAAGGGGGTCATCCCCATGACAACTGCAATCAATGGATTCGACTTCATTATCGAGGCTACTTACTGGCTAGCTGTTTGTTTTGCACTTTTTGTTGTTAGCCGGGCCGATCGGCGTTAGAGGCGCGACAGGCGTGCCAGGTGTTGGTAGGGCTCCGGTCGTTGTATCCATAGGTCGACGCATCCGAATGCTCCTTCTTGTCTCGGCAGGAATTAGTTTGCCATTTGCCCACTCCCGATGCCACACATCCCAGCACGTAACAGCGGCACCACGTATCTGGCGCCGTGGTTTCATGCACAGGAATACCGGCCCAGTCTGACTGCAGGCACCACAAAAATACGCTGTAGTGGCGGTCCTTTGGCCGTCTTCACGAAGGAGGGAGCAGTATTAGCATGCGCGCTGACTGCGCTTTGGTTGGATTGTCTTGTCCCTCCAGACGTCAAGTAGCTGCGGAGCGTGCGTCGTCTGGGTTGCCTCTATTCGTAGTTGTTCAGGTACATCTGATGACTGGTTGTTGTATTCCGAAGGTGTTACCTTCGCACATATCTGGCGCTCGAAGTTGACAGAGCTGGCGATGCAGACTCTTAATGTATATGACGTGAGTCTTAGGCTTAGATGTCTTGTTCTTGTGGTAAGCCTCGTGGATAATATATCCGTTTACAGTTGCGAGCTCGATAAGACCAAGAACCAGCAACTTGTAATATTTTTAACCGTTCTGCGCGCTGGATAGAACAACGCTGGAGGCGCAGCTGGTCGTGGACATACCCCCCCCCATGAAGGAGTGATAGCCCTTCACGACTTGAGGGCATGGTACCCTCTTGCTGCGTCGCGCGATTTTGCCGAGCCACACGACCCATCTCCAAACTCCCGCCAATGCACAAGAAGTGAACTGGACGCGATTCCCACCAAATGATGGCTGCCATGTTTGATACTAGTGTTGACCGAGCTAGTTTGAAAGACCCTCGAGCGATATTAGCAGGTCGTGACTTCTTCTTTTCAAAAATATTCTTGCAGTATCCTAGGCGGTTGGTCATAATGGTTCCCACACAATAAAACCCCATAAGCAGCATTTGCATTGCCAAAAACGCAGATGTATAGAATTGATCTATGAAATCAAATCTCACCCCTTGCTTCTTTGTGTCTGACCCCAAAACCGCAAGTAGATTGCGTACTACCGCAGCTGGACCTGATTGCATGTCTGCCTTGTGCGCGTGTTCCTTCTTACCACATTACACTTCAAAGCTGCATTTATGCAACATAACAAAACAAAATTAGTCAAAGATAAACAGCATAATTCAGTATAACGAAAATTACGAGCAAAAAAACGCACCGTATGCAGTAAGCGGCCACCGCACTGCACAACATGAATAGCTTCGTACCCCACTTGTGCGGTTTGTCTTTCATGTAGACACGCATCTTATTGAAAGACGAGCGCCTTGGTGGGATTGCCCCATCGAAGGCCACGTGTGAAGGTGCCACATAACCTCTCTCAAACGTTCTCTGGCACATTCGACGACATTGCAAATTTTCCAAGCCCTATCGGTTGTATCCCGGATCTGAGGTCGGCTTGAAGTGCAAATTACGAGACATCTCCATGAATTGATCGCGTCGTAAAGCTGACCCAAAAGCACCACGCGAGATACCACCTTCATCCGTGGTTTTTGAATGGTGCGCTAGCTTTTCGCGATTGGGTGCGATCGCATATGCAATAAACAAGCCGGTAAATCGGCATAGCTCATGGGGAAGTATCAGCTTCATCCCTTCTAACTCATTGCGAATATCACGATTTGTCTTTTTAGGGAGTGGGTGTTCAGGCAGCGTTTGTTGCGACACCGCTTGTACGCGTCATCCACACGCAGCGAAACCATTCCGCGGCAGTACTCGTTTGAGCAGATGGCCACATGCTACCACAGCGCAACAGGCCTAACAATGAAATACAATGCGAGTCATTCCGCAGTGCTCCAAATTTAGGCCTGAATATCCTTGTCGTAATCCAGGATAGCTTCGGGAATTGTTCACAGGCTCGTACGGAGTCATCATGTAGTAGTAGATATCCGGCTTCCCCGCATCTTCCCCACCCGATGCCGACATATCGCGCAATACATCATTCTTAAGCTTGCCAGCGACGACTTCGTTCTCACACCCCCAAACTGGTCAGGAAACATGACTTCAGCAGCAATTTCCGACTCCGTAGGCTCGTCCCCACCATCATCGGACCCGTAGTGAAATCAGTGTGCTCACCATCGTCATCACCACCAGTTTCAAGATCGTCTTTCGCTGCGTCGTCACCGGAATCCATTGCTCCATATTCGTCTGCGTTTTCACCATCCCTGGCAATGTTGAGGGCGTCTTCTTTGTCGGTCAGAAGCTCGGTATTGAGTGGGTTTTCATCGCTATCGTCTTCTTCACTTGCATCTTATTGTACAACATACCATAACAAATTCAATTAGTAAAGTGTCAAATACAACACATTCATTCATACCTAGCATAATATGCAGCTTACCAGCACAAGAATCGCTTCTAGCTTCACCAGATCCCACATACGCGTCATCGAGTTGAAACGCACCATCAGAGCCAATGTCATCGTCGACCGAGGCGACCGACCCTTCGCGCACATGGGGAGACGTTAAATGTTGCGCCGTTGATGTAGTGATTAGACGACGAGGGTTTGCTGCCACCATATTCTCCTTACAAACTAGCGAACGCCGTGCTGAGCGGGAAACACAACGCTTACCATTGTCTTGATCACGCATAGATAGGGGTTGAAAATCGTTGGGCTCAGTCCTCTTCATAGCAGCAGATAGTTGCTTTCAAGCAACTTGTGCTGCCCGTCGCAGCTAAGCATCTCCACGGTCGGATGGACGAGGCATTCGCGCACGCGTTCGCAGTACTATGTAGATATAACAGTAGTTACTTATGTTAGCATTTGAACCGTAGTATAAGCGATAAATAAACACGTACTGTTGGCGTAATATTCTAGAACGGCATGCTCGCCTAGAAAAAAGTCCACTCCATCGACACTATCAAGATAAGCACCAGGACGAATTATAGCGGTAGCGTTCTTCTAGGCTTCGTCTTTGTGACGGGGTCACACGAGCACCTTGCTTAGAGGAAGCGTGCTATTAAGAGTATACAAACTCTAAGTGAACGGCAGTTCACTAGTCCCTGGTCTTAGGGGACTTAATAGCCAGTTTAGAGTAGATTTTAGACTGATTTATTTATAGTTAATTAGGTCCATTTGGCCTGTAATACAAACTCCTAATTAACTATACTTTATCGTAATTATGCATATAAAAGGTAGGTTTAATGTTATTGGTTGGCCCTCAGCCACCGAACCTACGTGGCAGTAGTGTGGCTCACACCACAGTGTGGCCCACACCACTCCATCAGAGTATTAAAACAAATACTCGCAGAAGTATATCTACTTCTAAAGGCGGTACCCTTTCTGGGGTACCCCTTTCATGTAACCCCGTTACATCCTCCCCCACTTAGGTTGGAAACACCCCCAACCAATGAGGAGCTAGGAAGAGAGCTCCGCTCTCTTTCCTGTCCTTTGTCGATACCCATCGACAAGCCACCGTTGTGGCTTAAGGCTTTCATTCAGCCTTTTCGCGCGTCCAAGACACCTGGAGGCTTCCACGTCAGCCTCCCAAGATGCCTAAGAAGGCAAACACCCGCGGCGCTTCGGCGCCTTCTAAGTCTAAGACCGCGAGGTCGAAGACGGCTAAGGCCAAGTCGAAAGACAAGGCCGCTCCGCGCAAGGAAGTCCGCAAGGCGGCTTCCGAGGCAGGCAGCAAATGTACGGCTGCTGCTGCCAGCCAAGAAGGGAGTTCGCGACGCAGTCGCTCGCGCTCCCTGTCACCCGACGATAGGCCGAACCCTCGGTTCGCCTATCGGGACCACAGTCCCGGATCTGAGTCCCCGGAATTTCATATTCCGATCATCACGGGATCAGAGTCCGATGGGGACTCTCCTGGATCCGCTAAGGATCCATCTTCTTCTCAGGATGCTCCTTCACAGGATGCTCCTGCACAGGACGCTCCTTCGCAGGACGCTCCTGTTGATGATAGCGAATCACCAGAGGCAAAGGCAGCTTCGACGAGCTCGCTTGCCAAGAACCTTACCTTGACCGAAGGTAAGGCTCGGGCCCAAGCTGCGAAAGCAGCGTCTCCAAAACGGGCTGTTGAGGGCGCTGCTGCTGCTAAGAAGCGCGCAGCCCCTGGCTCTCCTACGTCAGAGCCTTCAATCGCTAAGGGATTCAAATCCCTATTCGACTCCTCAGACGAGGAGGAAGAGGAGGGGGCTGTCTCTGAGCCCCGAGAGATCTCTAATGATCTCGATGAGCATCAGGAGCGCTATCAAGCTGCTCAGCTGCAGGGCACTCCGGTGCCTTCCACGCCGGTGTATCCTCGCGGATACTACCCACCGGATGCGGGGTCTGGGTCTCCAATGTTCTTGGAGCACCTCAAGGCCCCTCGTGGACTAAACCATGGGCGCACTTCGCGTGGCGCCTATGAGCGTGCCTTGGTTCAAGTCGAACCTCTCTTTGTCAACGACATTGAGGCCGCTAGGTGTGTGCTACTTGCACCACACCGAATTCCTCTCAAGGAATTCACTAGTCTTCGAAAGAAATCCGAAGACCGTGGTGGGCTCTTCCCCGTGTGGGGCTACCCTTGGGTACAGCCCGAGAACACCACAACCCAGACCCAGGCAGAAGACCTGTTCTGGAGATGGGTTTCTCTAAAGAACTTCACAGTTCAGGAGTTGAAAGAACTCCGGGAAGATCGCCTGCTGTCCTATGTCTTGGACCAGCGAGATCTTCGAATTGAGTTTGCCCACTTAGTCGCTAAGCGGCAACTCCACTCCGTCATGGAGGGACTTAGACAGCAGTCTAAGTCCAGCGCTCAAGATGAGCGCGGGTACGGTTCCGTCAACCCAGGGACCGTACACCGTAAGGCGGCTAAAAAGCCGCGGACTACTTACGCCCCGGCTGTTGATCCCAAATCTCAACAGCCTTCGGGCAGTCAACCCGGAGCCGGTCTTCCGGCTCCCACGAGTTCTGTGACGAGGGGTAACCCCGCCACTTCACAAGCAGCTGGCGCTTCCCAGAGCGCCGCCGCTCCTGGACGACCCGCTCCACATGATAGTGGAGCTCGCCGTTCCGGTCAAGGAGGGCAGGAGGAGCTCTCGCACGCGTTTGAGTACGCGGCTCCTTCCCAGCCTTATCCTTCTGGACCCTCATCTTCGGGTCGGGACTCTGTGGGGTCCCTATTAAGTGACGAGGTCCGTCAACTTCGAGATCGCGTCTATGCGATCGAGATAGCCCTTGGGCTTGGACCTGGTGGTCAGGCTGCCGCTCAGGCTGGCAAGCCGGGGACCCTTGAGGTCCTTCGTCGAGATTTGGACGCTCTTGGTCGTGAGACTCATGAGCTCCATGGGCGTGTTGACCGCCGAGCTCCGGCTGCTGCCGTGAAGGAGCTCCGTCGAGGCTTAGACGTTCTAAGCCATGAGGTGCATGGTCGTATGCCCTCTTATGAGCCGCAGGGGTACTCGTACCACTCGGCTTATGGGTATGGCTCTTACCCGAGCTCTTCCCATTCGGTACCGTCATACCCTTCGTATGACTCGCGTGGGTACCAGCCTGTATATCACTCACAGGCTTCGACACCGGCAACTCCGGTTGTCCAGAGAGCTCCGCCTCGTTTCGAGGAGGTGAGTTCTCACCTTGGTCTTCCTCCGTCCGAGAAGGAAGACCCAGCGGATCGTGATACCGCTTAAGACGCCCCACGTAGAACGTCGGGTGCGTCGCCATTGACTTGGGGAGGTCAATGGTATACGCCGCGCCATGTCTGGCCAGGACCGCAAAGGGTCCGATGAAGCGGTGCTTCAACTTGTTGCTCTCTACAGAGCTAACCACCTTTAGCGGTAGGTTTTTAGTGTCTAATAGGACTAATTCACCTCTTTTAAAAACACTTAAGTTTCCTCTTCCATATTTGTCAGAGTACTCCTTTTGTTTGTCTTGGGCCGATGCCATCGCATCTCTAACCCGGCTGATCAACGTCAGCCTGTCGTCTATAAACGACGACAATTGTCTTTTTAAAGACTCGGGCTCTATTTCAGAGACCTGGGAGGAAAAGGCTTTCCGAGCCTCTCCCCCACTTACGATGGAGGCCACGGTGCCTCCCCGCAAGGTTAGCGGCACCTGGGGGTGTCGTAACCCATTCAAATAGAACGGGGTAAACCCCGTTGATGCGTGTACCGCATTGTTGAGTGCAAACTCAACCATAGGAAGCTGATCCGACCAGGATCGAGGTGCTTCCGCACAGATACTGCGCAGAGTATCTTCGAGCACGCGGTTGACGCGCTCCGTCTGACCATCCGTCTGCGGGTGGTCTGCAGTTGACATCGTCAACTTAGTTCCCAGCAATTGGAACAGGGTGTCCCAGAACGCACCCGTGAAACGCGGGTCTCTATCCGAGACTATGGTCTCTGGTAGACCATGATAGCGAAACACGCTATCTAGGAACAGCTGTGCAGCTTGTTTCCCGGTGACCTTGTCACGTACCGGAGCAAGATGTACCATCTTGCTCAAACGGCAGACAAACACCAATATGCCGGTGTTGCCCTTGTCATCGGCCGGCAGGCCGAAGACGAAGTCGAGACTCATCGACTTCCAGCAATCTGCTGGGACAGGTAGGCTCTGCAGTGGAGCCGAGGCGTGGCCCGAAGGCTTCACCCTCTGACATGTTTCACATGTCTTGACATAGTGTGCCACCCACTTATACATGCGGGGCCACCAAAATGTCTGAGAGACCATTTGGTAGGTCTTCTCCCGGCCAAGATGGCCACTTATCGGCGCATCATGCGCCTCTAGAAGTATGTCATACTTCAGATCCTCGTCGTTTGGAACGACAACCCGAGGAGGATCTCTAGGGTCTACTCTGTAATGGAGTAACCCATCGGCCAGCTCATAACGATGGAGCTGCGCCCGCTGTCGAGGCGAAAGCCTGTCGACTTTGGCGTCCTTGCCATCGGACAAGAACTGCACCAGTGGTGTATAGTTCTCGTCCTCCTGATACGCCAAGCGTATCCGATCATATAGATCTGTCGTGACCCGACTGACATGAGCTAGCTCATAGTCAGGTCGACGCGACAAAGCATCGGCAAGCACGTTGAGCTTGCCCGGCTTGTATTCAACGCGGAAGTTGTATTCCGCGAAGAATGACAGCCACCTCGCCATCCGCTGCGACAGATGCGGCGAGTTGGTGGCAGTCCGCAAGGACGCGTGATCCGTATAGATCACAAAGGGCCTCGTGCCCAAGAGGTGAACTCTAAACTTGACAAGAGCGTACTTCATTGCAAGTAGCTCCTTGTCATGAACGGGATAGTTCCGTTCGGCAGCCTTCAGCTGCCTGGACTGGAAGGAGATGACACGTTCGTGTCCTTCATCGTCCTTCTGCAACAGCGCACAGCCTATTGCATAGTCAGAAGCGTCACAGACGACGCTAAATGACTTGTTTTCGTCCGGCAAGGCCAGGACTGGCGCTTGCTGTAAGCTCGCCTTGATGCTGTCAAAAGCATCCTGGTGCTGTTGCTCCCAGACCCAGTCGGCCTCTTTCTTTAAGAGATCCGACAAGGGTCGAGCTAGTTCAGCGTACCCTGCGCTGTACTTGTGAAGATAGTTGGCTAAGCCCAACCACTTCCGGAGGTCCTTCTGCGACCTCGGGGTCGGCCAAGCCGCTATGGCCTTGACCTTCCCTGGATCGGCGCGTACGCCGACCCTGCTGACAAAGCAGCCGAGGACTTTTATCTCCTCAGCTGCAAAGACGCACTTGTCGATGTTTGCATAGAGCTTGTTAGCTCTCATGATCTCAAACACTCGACGGAGGTGCTTCAGATGCACCTCCATAGCCGTCTGGCCACCTTCGGCACGGCTATGGACGAATATATCGTCGAAGTACGTCTGAGCGAACGTACGCAATGGTCTAAACAATTGTGTGACCAAGCGATTGAACGTCGCTGGGGCATTCGATAGCCCCTGTGGCATCACTAGCCACTCCCAGAGCATCCCACTCGGGGTGCTCACTGCGGTGAGAGGAATGTCACTCTCTCGCATCAGGATCTGGTAGTATCCGTCTACCAGATCCAGGGCACTGTACAGCGTACAGCCCGACATGTTGTTCAGCAACACATCCTTGCGAGGGATCGGCGTCTGTGCCGGTACCGTCGCATTGTTCAGCTTGTTGTAAGCGTGAACCAGACGCCACTTCCCGTTCGGTTTCCGAACGCAGAAGGTCGGCGTCGAGTGCGGGGACTTCGACTCCCGCACCATGCCCGACTTCGCCTTTTCAGCGAAGAAGGCATCTATGACCTCGCACTGCTCGCGAGGTAGAGGCCACTGCCTTGTGACACAATACTTTGTGCCAGGCACGAGGTCAATCTCGTGCCGAACTCCCCGATCCGGCGGGAGTTGGGATGGTGGGTGCTTCGACACCACATCCGAGTATTCCTTCACAAGAGGATACACAGGATCCTCCGGGTTCTTGAGAATCTCAGAACCCAAGCGCGTTGCACGCTGCTTCGTGAACCCTTCCAGGACGTCCTCGTCCATTACGGAGGAAGAGTTCAAATCTTCAGGAGAGGTCTCCGGCTTCAGGAGCACCATCTCCGCAATCTCTCCGGCCTTCAACTCGACCAGGAAGTCCTTCATGGAAAATTCCTCGAGGTTCAGCAGTGCTGACACCTCTGGCAGTGCCTCCAGATGGATGGCACCTGCCTTCACCTGACGACCGGACACGCCGTCGAAGACATGGCATTGCTCTTCGACCGGCCGTGCCGGTGGAGTCTCAGACTCCGAGTGTGGTACTTGGTTATCCACACGGGAGGTGCTCAACGACACCTCCACACTCGTACTGGTCTTCTTGACCCCGCGTGGAACTACGTTATCCACGCTAGAGACGCATACTGCGCTCTCGATCTTCTCGTTCTCTTCGACCTCGTGTGGAACTATGTTACCCACACCGGAGGCGCCCTCAGCGCCCTCCCCAGCAGCCTCAGCTGCTTGCGGACCGCTTGCGGAACTACGTTACCCGCCTGTGGACCTATGTTACCCACTTGTGGACCTATGTTACCCACACAGGAGACGCCCTTAGCGCTCTCCTCAGCAGCCTCTGCTGCTTGCGGACCTATGTTACCCGCCTGGTCAGTGCCGTCCGGCACTGTCACAGTCGAAGCCCATACGGCGCGACGACTCTTAGCGTTGGGACTTGCCGTCGTGGCAGTCCCACACGCTTGGCAATGAGCCTTGGTCTCACGACCGGTTGCGAGGCTCATCGCAACATCTTCGTTGGAGTCCGTGACCCCCAATACTTCTTCGGGCGCGTAAGCGCCTTGGCGACCATCTCTGGCGCCCCAGTCCCGGACAGAGGTGGGAACATTACTCACCAAAGCTCTGTCGGAGACTGCGGGCCGGCTAGCCCCAATGGCTTTGCCGCGCCAATCGATCCAGGGCTCGTGCTTTTCGAGCCACGGCATGCCCAGGATCAAGTCGTACTTGTCCATGTCTAGGACAAGGAACGACTCCGTGCTGTCAAAGTCTTCAAACTTTACAGCCAGGTCCATACGGACCCCAGGTACGTTAACCACCGTACCATCGGCCAGTCTCACCGAGACCTGGCTCCTGCCTTTGCTTTCTCGCAAAGCATCGGCATACTTGTCGCCATTCCGCGCGACCGTCTGGCGTCGAGCAAAGTTCGTCGACGCCCCAGAGTCAATCAGGACTCTAAAGGGATCTCCATATCCCCGTACACTCGCGTGTACCACGAGCAGTCCGCCGCTGCTCTTTCTCGTCTCGAGAGCACCCAGGCTCTCAGGGGCTAAGCCTCCATGGCGTGCGCCGTCCACACTCCTACCATGGGGACTTAGATCTTCCCCAGTAGGGCGCCCCGCCCCTACTGGTGTCCCCAGTTCCCCTGGCTCTTGGGTCGCGGCTTCTGCCACGGGCCCCTCGAGCCCCTAGGTTTGGAAGGGAACTTCCTTTGCCCTCCCGCAGGGCAGGCACGTTGCATGTGCCCGAGCTTCCCACATCCGTAGCAACGGATGGAGCTCTGTACGGCCGTACCCAGTTCCATGGGTACCGGCCCTGTGCTAGCTCCAGCTGCTGGGGCTCCTTGCACTGCGCCTGACGACGCATTGTGGCCTTGCCACACCGACGTAGGAGTACGAGCCTGTCGGTGGCTGTACTCCTCTTGGAGGGCGATCTGGATCGCTTCCTCCATAGTGTTCGCATGCACGCGGAACAACTGTGTGCGGGATGGGCCCACCTTCAGGCCATCCATGAACACTGTCACCTTGATGTGTTCAGGTAGGGGGTTCCCCACCAGAGATGCTGCGAGTACTCGCATCTCCTGGATGTACTCATGCAGCTCACGCTTCCCTTGTTTACAGGCAAGGAAGCGCGAGCGCTGGCGATACTCATAGTTCGCCGGAAGGAAGGCGGCTCTAAGCTGCTGACACAGCTGAGCCCAGGTTGTGAAACAACCCGGCGTCGTCGCTTCGCGCGTGTACGCCCAGGTCTTCGCCCGACCTCCTAGGTTGGACAGGGCGAAAGCGACCCGAAGTCGCTCGGTCGAGATTAGAGCCGCGTCCATCGCGAGCTCTACCTCTCTGACCCAGAAGTGGAGGTTCTCTCCCTCCTTTCCCTCATAAGGGTTAACCTTAAGCCTCAACGGCTTAGGTTGGGCTGGCTTCATCTCAGCCACGGGGGTCTGCAGCCCCTGTACGTGGGCGATTAGCCCTCTCTCGTACGTGTCGAACGCCTCGATGCGTTCGACCTGCTCGGCCGGCGTAGCAGCCGCCAAGCTTCGGAGGGCATCTCCTCCAAAGATGCCCACCATCTTCCGAACCGACTCAAACTGAGAGTCGGTCAAATGAGGGAACTCCCCTCTATCCATCCTGGCTTACCTTGTAGGAGCCACTGAGGATTCAGGTAGTCAATCTACCCGCGTAGGCGTGGATTGACTACAAGTGCTACCAAGTGTGACGGGGTCACACGAGCACCTTGCTTAGAGGAAGCGTGCTATTAAGAGTATACAAACTCTAAGTGAACGGCAGTTCACTAGTCCCTGGTCTTAGGGGACTTAATAGCCAGTTTAGAGTAGATTTTAGACTGATTTATTTACAGTTAATTAGGTTCATTTGGCCTGTAATACAAATTACTAATTAACTATACTTTATCGTAATTATGCATATAAAAGGTAGGTTTAATGTTATTGGTTGGCCCTCAGCCACCGAACCTGTGACGGGGTCACACGAGCACCTTGCGTAGAGGAAGCGTGCTATTAAGAGTATACAAACTCTAAGTGAACGGCAGTTCACTAGTCCCTGGTCTTAGGGGACTTAATAGCCAGTTTAGAGTAGATTTTAGACTGATTTATTTACAGTTAATTAGGTTCATTTGGCCTGTAATACAAACTCCTAATTAACTATACTTTAAGCTAATTATGCATATAAAAGGTAGGTTTAAAACTATTGGTTGGCCCTCAGCCACCAAACCTACGTGGCAGTGGTGTGGCTCACACCACAGTGTGGCCCACACCACTCCATCAGAGTATTAAAACAAATACTCGCAGAAGTATATCTACTTCTAAAGGCGGTACCCTTTCTGGGGTACCCCTTTCATGTAACCCCGTTACATCCTCCCCCACTTAGGTTGGAAACACCCCCAACCAATGAGGAGCTAGGAAGAGAGCTCCGCTCTCTTTCCTGTCCTTTGTCGATACCCATCGACGAGCCACCGTTGTGGCTTAAGGCTTTCATTCAGCCTTTTCGCGCGTCCAAGACACCTGGAGGCTTCCACGTCAGCCTCCCAAGATGCCTAAAAAGGCAAACACCCGCGGCGCTTCGGCGCCTTCTAAGTCTAAGACCGCGAGGTCGAAGACCGCTAAGGCCAAGTCGAAAGACAAGGCCGCTCCGCGCAAGGAAGTCCGCAAGGCGGCTTCCGAGGCAGGCAGCAAGCGTACGGCCGCTGCTGCCAGCCAAGAAGGGAGTTCGCGACGCAGTCGCTCGCGCTCCCTGTCACCCGACGATAGGCCGAACCCTCGGTTCGCCTATCGGGACCACAGTCCCGGATCTGAGTCCCCGGAATTTCATATTCCGATCATCACGGGATCAGAGTCCGACGGGGACTCTCCTGGATCCGCTAAGGATCCATCTTCTTCTCAGGATGCTCCTTCACAGGATGCTCCTGCACAGGACGCTCCTTCGCAGGACGCTCCTGTTGATGATAGCGAATCACCAGAGGCAAAGGCAGCTTCGACAAGCTCGCCTGCCAAGAACCTTACCTTGACCGAAGGTAAGGCTCGAGCCCAAGCTGCGAAAGCAGCGTCTCCAAAACGGGCTGGTGAGGGCGCTGCTGCTGCTAAGAAGCGCGCAGCCCCTGGCTCTCCTACGTCAGAGCCTTCAATCGCTAAGGGATTCAAATCCCTATTCGACTCCTCAGACGAGGAGGAAGAGGAGGGGGCTGTCTCTGAGCCCCGAGAGATCTCTAATGATCTCGATGAGCATCAGGAGCGCTATCAAGCTGCTCAGCTGCAGGGCACTCCGGTGCCTTCCACGCCGGTGTATCCTCGCGGATACTACCCACCGGATGCGGGGTCTGGGTCTCCAATGTTCTTGGAGCACCTCAAGGCCCCTCGTGGACTAAACCATGGGCGCACTTCGCGTGGCGCCTATGAGCGTGCCTTGGTTCAAGTCGAACCTCTCTTTGTCAACGACATTGAGGCCGCTAGGTGTGTGCTACTTGCACCACACCGAATTCCTCTCAAGGAATTCACTAGTCTTCGAAAGAAATCCGAAGACCGTGGTGGGCTCTTCCCCGTGTGGGGCTACCCTTGGGTACAGCCCGAGAACACCACAACCCAGACCCAGGCAGAAGACCTGTTCTGGAGATGGGTTTCTCTAAAGAACTTCACAGTTCAGGAGTTGAAAGAACTCCGGGAAGATCGCCTGCTGTCCTATGTCTTGGACCAGCGAGATCTTCGTATCGAGTTTGCCCACTTAGTCGCTAAGCGGCAACTCCACTCCGTTATGGAGGGACTTAGACAGCAGTCTAAGTCCAGCGCTCAAGATGAGCGCGGGTACGGTTCCGCCAACCCAGGGACCGTACACCGTAAGGCGGCTAAAAAGCCGCGGACTACTTACGCCCCGGCTGTTGATCCCAAATCTCAACAGCCTTCGGGCAGTCAACCCGGAGCCGGTCTTCCGGCTCCCACGAGTTCTGTGACGAGGGGTAACCCCGCCACTTCACAAGCAGCTGGCGCTTCCCAGAGCGCCGCCGCTCCTGGACGACCCGCTCCACATGATAGTGGAGCTCGCCGTTCCGGTCAAGGAGGGCAGGAGGAGCTCTCGCACGCGTTTGAGTACGCGGCTCCTTCTCAGCCTTATCCTTCTGGACCCTCATCTTCGGGTCGGGACTCTGTGGGGTCCCTATTAAGTGACGAGGTCCGTCAACTTCGAGATCGCGTCTATGCGATCGAGATAGCCCTTGGGCTTGGACCTGGTGGTCAGGCTGCCGCTCAGGCTGGCAAGCCGGGGACCCTTGAGGTCCTTCGTCGAGATTTGGACGCTCTTGGTCGTGAGACTCATGAGCTCCATGGGCGTGTTGACCGCCGAGCTCCGGCTGCTGCCGTGAAGGAGCTCCGTCGAGGCTTAGACGTTCTAAGCCATGAGGTGCATGGTCGTATGCCCTCTTATGAGCCGCAGGGGTACTCGTACCACTCGGCTTATGGGTATAGCTCTTACCCGAGCTCTTCCCATTCGGTACCGTCATACCCTTCGTATGACTCGCGTGGGTACCAGCCTGTATATCACTCACAGGCTTCGACACCGGCAACTCCGGTTGTCCAGAGAGCTCCGCCTCGTTTCGAGGAGGTGAGTTCTCACCTTGGTCTTCCTCCGTCCGAGAAGGAAGACCCAGCGGATCGTGATACCGCTTAAGACGCCCCACGTAGAACGTCGGGTGCGTCGCCATTGACTTGGGGAGGTCAATGGTATACGCCGCGCCATGTCTGGCCAGGACCGCAAAGGGTCCGATGAAGCGGTGCTTCAACTTGTTGCTCTCTACAGAGCTAACCACCTTTAGCGGTAGGTTTTTAGTGTCTAATAGGACTAATTCACCTCTTTTAAAAACACTTAAGTTTCCTCTTCCATATTTGTCAGAGTACTCTTTCTGTTTGTCTTGGGCTAACGCCATTGCGTCTCTAACCCGGCTGATTAACGTCAGCCTGTTGTCTATAAATGACGACAACTGTCTTTTTAAAGACTCGGGCTCTATTTCAGAGACCTGGGAGGAAAAGGCTTTCCGAGCCTCTCCCCCACTTACGATGGAGGCCACGGAGCCTCCCCGCAAGGTTAGCGGCACCTGGGGGTGTCGTAACCCATTCAAATAGAACGGGGTAAACCCCGTTGATGCGTGTACCGCATTGTTGAGTGCAAACTCAACCATAGGAAGCTGATCCGACCAGGATCGAGGTGCTTCCGCACAGATACTACGCAGAGTATCTTCGAGCACGCGGTTGACGCGCTCCGTCTGACCATCCGTCTGCGGGTGGTCTGCAGTTGACATCGTCAACTTAGTTCCCAGCAATTGGAACAGGGTGTCCCAGAACGCACCCGTGAAACGCGGGTCTCTATCCGAGACTATGGTCTCTGGTAGACCATGATAGCGAAACACGCTATCTAGGAACAGCTGTGCAGCTTGTTTCCCGGTGACCTTGTCACGTACCGGAGCAAGATGTACCATCTTGCTCAAACGGCAGACAAACACCAATATGCCGGTGTTGCCCTTGTCATCGGCCGGCAGGCCGAAGACGAAGTCGAGACTCATCGACTTCCAGCAATCTGCTGGGACAGGTAGGCTCTGCAGTGGAGCCGAGGCGTGGCCCGAAGGCTTCACCCTCTGACATGTTTCACATGTCTTGACATAGTGTGCCACCCACTTATACATGCGGGGCCACCAAAATGTCTGAGAGACCATTTGGTAGGTCTTCTCCCGGCCAAGATGGCCACTGATCGGCGCATCATGCGCCTCTAGAAGTATGTCATACTTCAGATCCTCGTCGTTTGGAACGACAACCCGAGGAGGATCTCTAGGGTCTACTCTGTAATGGAGTAACCCATCGGCCAGCTCATAGCGATGGAGCTGCGCCCGCTGTCGAGGCGAAAGCCTGTCGACTTTGGCGTCCTTGCCATCGGACAAGAACTGCACCAGTGGTGTATAGTTCTCGTCCTCCTGATACGCCAAGCGTATCCGATCATATAGATCTGTCGTGACCCGACTGACATGAGCTAGCTCATAGTCAGGTCGGCGCGACAAAGCATCGGCAAGCACGTTGAGCTTGCCCGGCTTGTATTCAACGCGGAAGTTGTATTCCGCGAAGAATGACAGCCACCTCGCCATCCGCTGCGACAGATGCGGCGAGTTGGTGGCAGTCCGCAAGGACGCGTGATCCGTATAGATCACAAAGGGCCTCGTGCCCAAGAGGTGAACTCTAAATTTGACAAGAGCGTACTTCATTGCAAGTAGCTCCTTGTCATGAACGGGATAGTTCCGTTCGGCAGCCTTCAGCTGCCTGGACTGGAAGGAGATGACACGTTCGTGTCCTTCATCGTCCTTCTGCAACAGCGCACAGCCTATTGCATAGTCAGAAGCGTCACAGACGACGCTAAATGACTTGTTTTCGTCCGGCAAGGCCAGGACTGGCGCTTGCTGTAAGCTCGCCTTGATGCTGTCAAAAGCATCCTGGTGCTGTTGCTCCCAGACCCAGTCGGCCTCTTTCTTTAAGAGATCCGACAAGGGTCGAGCTAGTTCAGCGTACCCTGCGCTGTACTTATGAAGATAGTTGGCTAAGCCCAACCACTTCCGGAGGTCCTTCTGCGACCTCGGGGTCGGCCAAGCCGCTATGGCCTTGACCTTCCCTGGATCGGCGCGTACGCCGACCCTGCTGACAAAGCAGCCGAGGACTTTTATCTCCTCAGCTGCAAAGACGCACTTGTCGATGTTGGCATAGAGCTTGTTAGCTCTCATGACCTCAAACACTCGACGGAGGTGCTTCAAATGCACCTCCATAGCCGTCTGGCCGCCTTCGGCACGGCTATGGACGAATATATCGTCGAAGTACGTCTGAGCGAACGTACGCAATGGTCTAAACAATTGTGTGACCAAGCGATTGAACGTCGCTGGGGCATTTGATAGCCCCTGTGGCATCACTAGCCACTCCCAGAGCATCCCACTCGGGGTGCTCACTGCGGTGAGAGGAATGTCACTCTCCCGCATCAGGATCTGGTAGTATCCGTCTACCAGATCCAGGGCACTGTACAGCGTACACCCCGACATGTTGTTCAGCAACACATCCTTGCGAGGGATCGGCGTCTGTGCCGGTACCGTCGCATTGTTCAGCTTGTTGTAAGCATGAACCAGACGCCACTTCCCGTTCGGTTTCCGAACGCAGAAGGTTGGCGTCGAGTGCGGGGACTTCGACTCCCGCACCATGCCCGACTTCGCCTTTTCAGCGAAGAAGGCATCTATGACCTCGCACTGCTCGCGAGGTAGAGGCCACTGCCTCGTGACACAATACTTTGTGCCAGGCACGAGGTCAATCTCGTGCCGAACTCCCCGATCCGGCGGGAGTTGGGATGGTGGGTGCTTCGACACCACATCCGAGTATTCCTTCACAAGAGGATACACAGGATCCTCCGGGTTCTTGAGAATCTCAGAACCCAAGCGCGTTGCACGCTGCTTCGTGAACCCTTCCAGGACGTCCTCGTCCATTACGGAGGAAGAGTTCAAATCTTCAGGAGAGGTCTCCGGCTTCAGGAGCACCATCTCCGCAATCTCTCCGGCCTTCAACTCGACCAGGAAGTCCTTCATGGACAATTCCTCGAGGTTCAGCAGTGCTGACACCTCTGGCAGTGCCTCCAGATGGACGGCACCTGCCTTCACTTGACGACCGGACACGCCGTCGAAGACATGGTATTGCTCTTCGACCGGCCGTGCCGGTGGAGTCTCAGACTCCGAGTGTGGTACTTGGTTATCCACACGGGAGGTGCTCAACGACACCTCCACACTCGTACTGGTCTTCTTGACCCCGCGTGGAACTCGGTTACCCACGCTAGAGACGCATACTGCGCTCTCGATCTTCTCGTTCTCTTCGACCTCGTGTGGAACTATGTTACCCACACCGGAGGCGCCCTCAGCGCCCTCCCCAGCAGCCTCAGCTGCTTGCGGACCGCTTGCGGACCTATGTTACCCGCTTGCGGAACTACGTTACCCGCCTGTGGACCTATGTTACCCACACAGGAGACGCCCTTAGCGCTCTCCTCAGCAGCCTCTGCTGCTTGCGGACCTATGTTACCCGCCTGGTCAGTGCCGTCCGGCACTGTCACAGTCGAAGCCCATACGGCGCGACGACTCTTAGCGTTGGGACTTGCCGTCGTGGCAGTCCCACACGCTTGGCAATGAGCCTTGGTCTCACGACCGGTTGCGAGGCTCATCGCAACATCTTCATTGGAGTCCGTGACTCCCAATACTTCTTCGGGCGCGTAAGCGCCTTGGCGACCATCTCTGGCGCCCCAGTCCCGGACAGAGGTGGGAACATTACTCACCAAAGCTCTGTCGGAGACTGCGGGCCGGCTAGCCCCAATGGCTTTGCCGCGCCAATCGATCCAGGGCTCGTGCTTTTCGAGCCACGGCATGCCCAGGATCAAGTCGTACTTGTCCATGTCTAGGACAAGGAACGACTCCGTGCTGTCAAAGTCTTCAAACTTTACAGCCAGGTCCATACGGACCCCAGGTACGTTAACCACCGTACCATCGGCCAGTCTCACCGAGACCTGGCTCCTGCCTTTGCTTTCTCGCAAAGCATCGGCATACTTGTCGCCATTCCGCGCGACCGTCTGGCGTCGAGCAAAGTTCGTCGACGCCCCAGAGTCAATCAGGACTCTAAAGGGATCTCCATATCCCCGTACACTCGCGTGTACCACGAGCAGTCCGCCGCTGCTCTTTCTCGTCTCGAGAGCACCCAGGCTCTCAGGGGCTAAGCCTCCATGGCGTGCGCCGTCCACACTCCTACCATGGGGACTTAGATCTTCCCCAGTAGGGCGCCCCGCCCCTACTGGTGTCCCCAGTTCCCCTGGCTCTTGGGTCGCGGCTTCTGCCACGGGCCCCTCGAGCCCCTAGGTTTGGAAGGGAACTTCCTTTTGCCCTCCCGCAGGGCAGGCACGTTGCATGTGCCCGAGCTTCCCACATCCGTAGCAACGGATGGAGCTCTGTACGGCCGTACCCAGTTCCATGGGTACCGGCCCTGTGCTAGCTCCAGCTGCTGGGGCTCCTTGCACTGCGCCTGACGACGCATTGTGGTCTTGCCACACCGACGTAGGAGTACGAGCCTGTCGGTGGCTGTACTCCTCTTGGAGGGCGATCTGGATCGCTTCCTCCATAGTGTTCGCATGCACGCGGAACAACTGTGTGCGGGATGGGCCCACCTTCAGGCCATCCATGAACACTGTCACCTTGATGTGTTCAGGTAGGGGGTTCCCCACCAGAGATGCTGCGAGTACTCGCATCTCCTGGATGTACTCATGCAGCTCACGCTTCCCTTGTTTACAGGCAAGGAAGCGCGAGCGCTGGCGATACTCATAGTTCGCCGGAAGGAAGGCGGCTCTAAGCTGCTGACACAGCTGAGCCCAGGTTGTGAAACAACCCGGCGTCGTCGCTTCGCGCGTGTACGCCCAGGTCTTCGCCCGACCTCCTAGGTTGGACAGGGCGAAAGCGACCCGAAGTCGCTCGGTCGAGATTAGAGCCGCGTCCATCGCGAGCTCTACCTCTCTGACCCAGAAGTGGAGGTTCTCTCCCTCCTTTCCCTCATAAGGGTTAACCTTAAGCCTCAACGGCTTAGGTTGGGCTGGCTTCATCTCAGCCACGGGGGTCTGCAGCCCCTGTACGTGGGCGATTAGCCCTCTCTCGTACGTGTCGAACGCCTCGATGCGTTCGACCTGCTCGGCCGGCGTAGCAGCCGCCAAGCTTCGGAGGGCATCTCCTCCAAAGATGCCCACCATCTTCCGAACCGACTCAAACTGAGAGTCGGTCAAATGAGGGAACTCCCCTCTATCCATCCTGGCTTACCTTGTAGGAGCCACTGAGGATTCAGGTAGTCAATCTACCCGCGTAGGCGTGGATTGACTACAAGTGCTACCAAGTGTGACGGGGTCACACGAGCACCTTGCTTAGAGGAAGCGTGCTATTAAGAGTATACAAACTCTAAGTGAACGGCAGTTCACTAGTCCCTGGTCTTAGGGGACTTAATAGCCAGTTTAGAGTAGATTTTAGACTGATTTATTTACAGTTAATTAGGTTCATTTGGCCTGTAATACAAACTCCTAATTAACTATACTTTAAGCTAATTATGCATATAAAAGGTAGGTTTAAAACTATTGGTTGGCCCTCAGCCACCAAACCTACGTGGCAGTGGTGTGGCTCACACCACAGTGTGGCCCACACCACTCCATCAGAGTATTAAAACAAATACTCGCAGAAGTATATCTACTTCTAAAGGCGGTACCCTTTCTGGGGTACCCCTTTCATGTAACCCCGTTACAGTCTTGGTGCTCGCTTGCTCGTCCAACCTTGTTCTTTCAGCTCTTTCCATATTGATCCGAACGACAGGTCTCGGGAAGTGACGTCACAGTCTCGAACTAGCTTTCCTCGCGGCTTGACCCCTTGGCTCGCAAAATCTCGAATGAAAAATATTCAGTGCTGTCGGCGAGTGGCCCACAGCAATTCCCTATCAAATGTGTTGAATACCCACCAAAACAGATATCTCTACTTTTGAAATTTGTGTTGACTATCTCTAGTGATGGTGCTACAGAAACGGCGCATAAGCTAGAGATCATTTATCTTCAAGTTTGTATACCTTCAGGTAATGGAAAATACATTCTTTACAAATTTTAAGTCAAAATTGCTCTTATGTAGCATAATGCAGCTTAAGAAAAAATAAGCAGTATTATGCAGCACTCAAGGCGAGGGGTTAAACCAACAAAAGTAGAGCACCGTGACTTCCTTATCTTGCTGGAACATCTTCCTTCCAACCAGCTTCCTCGTTCCAGACTCGTACTACTAGGGAGGTCCTCTTCCGGTGTACACGCAACCATATTGCGACTTCTGTAATGCTCGTTTCAAAAAGAAAGGTATTCAAGCAACGATCGAACAATTGGTGGCAAAGTTTGACAAGAACCTAAGGTCGACCAGTGCGAAGCTCGTGAAAACGTTAAACACCGGTGAGGATGACACTTCGTTATCGATCGTTCTACGATTTCTGCTTGGGTACCTTCATTCCTCCAGTCCCGTGCAGACTCCTTCGGTGTGAGCCTAAAGATGCTGACGTTCTCACTCACTTTATCACCAGTTTGAATAAGACTACACTGGTAATGGTATCATCTATGAGCGCGATGAGTACTGGAACAAGCCTGCGACTATCCCCAGCCAAGCCAGCGTGTTGTTGATGAGCAGCAAACTGGACCCTGGAGCGCCGTACCAGTATGCAAAATCCTTACTCGACGCTCTTGACGGTGAAAACAAAGAGTTGATCACTTTCGAGTACACCGCAGGGGGTATCCTTGTCGATCCGGGTACATCTACAAACTTGTGTGGTATGACCGTAGTTTCGTCGTACTTGCAGAACAACGGAAACCTGGCCAAGCTGAATAAGTCCTGCATTCCGGATGAGAAGGCTGCACTCAATTGGACAACGCCAATTGGGTACCAGTACTCATTCTTAAGCACGGACGATGCGTACGATGGCGAATATGACGCGAGTTTGAATGCCAGTTTGTACTAAGCTCGACAACGCATGGACGGGATGTCTAGATCCGTAGTCCTACTTGCGAGTGATAGCGTGATGCCCCAGTGACGATGGAGTTGTCTTCATTTGAAGCTCTAAGATGGTGATTCTTGACGAAATGTTAGATCTTATTAAGCGAGCGTCACGCTCAACACAATTGGAAGTAGTAACACCAGAGCTACGCCACTAAACGTCACTTGTTATAAACTGGGTAAATTCGAGACTGAGCCTCAGTCTCGTTCCCCACCTATTATCCTACTTACAAATACCGCTATGGTGACCTTCTGGGGCTCAGCACAGCCACACACCGCTGCACGATCTATTACTTCAAAGGACGCGACTCCTAGCAAAAGGATCTTGTGATCGCAATAAGGTATGAATCTCCTTATCGATGCAGCTGCGTCATCCATATTTCAACAATTCTAACTAGCGGACGCACGTAACCACTATATTACTCTATAGTGTTCCTCGTTTTTTCATCAACTAAAAAATGAAAGATGTCTTTAACGTAGTGTAAGATAGGCAGCCCAAAATACCTTCATCGATCGATTCCATTGGTTAAAAGCTCTGAATGGACACAACCACATTCGCTGTACCAGGGCGGCTCTTTACGAGCTGTAAACGCCGCGCTGAAGGCCCCAGCGGCGTTGACAGTGATTCATTCTTCACTGCCGACGCTTTTGCAACCTTTTCCACCCATGGAGACATCTACAAGTCGCGACGTTATGGAGAACTGGAGACTCGTCGACGGACAATCGTCACACCCGGTAATGCGTCCGATTCCAGTAGCAAAAGCTCCTCCACAATGAACACCACGCAGCAATCGAAACACTTAGTGCAGTTACTGGTGGAGGCAATCGAATCGCATCGGATTCGAGCTCCAGAGAAGATGTTGGAGCTGGACAATGCGCGTCGACGACTCTCTGGATTTTCAGTAGCCCAACATGAACGGTACCTTGTGTTGCAACACAAGGTCTTCCAGGCCCAACAGGTGCGTAATAGGTGACTTTTGACTATAGCCAGAGTATGGAGGGAGATTGAGAAGCTGATGATGTCGTGTTGGTGGGTTTTGACTTTCGTGGAGAGCAGCGTGGTCTGCCGGAAGTGCTCGCATTGTCGCAAGATGAGGTCAAGCAGTGGCAGGAAATGAAAGCAGAAGTTGAAAAAGAGCAAGTGGGGTTTTGCAGGATGATGACAAGAGGACTAGCTGCGGAAGATGTTGTAAACCAGGCCCAAGTGCCGTCATTTGTTGGGTCATGGGTAAGTGGGTGAAACCTAGATGAATTGATGAAGCTGCTGTGTTGATTATAGACGATTGTGTTGGTTTGCAGTACAACACCATGCTGACGCAGTGCTGGAACGACGTTTATCGTCTTTATCCACGATGGTTTGAGCCATGTGTGGCAGTAAAATTGCCTAGTGATGGCGTTACTTGTGACACTGCGTCTGCTGTTCTTCGTGCTGAGGAAGTTGCTGCTCGTGGCACGTATTGCGTGATTGATATCACGAACCTTAGGGCTGGTCAGTGTCTGAAGAATAGTCCGGATGAGGGTGGTGAACTGGTAATGGACGTTGTATCTCCACGTCAAGCTATATCGGCAGACCCACAAGCTGAACAATTGATGGAAAAGTACAACTGCGACCTGGCCATTTCTTCGTCTACGTTGGTAACCCTTTTTGACAGCGACACATCAGCTCGCTTCGCCCACGTGGTAAGTACAACAGCTCAACCAAAGGTATTTTCTTTTACGTGTACATTTTATTGGAGTGTTGACTGGATGAAACATGATTAATGCAGCCTGTAGGTTGGGGCATTCCCATGAAGAGCCGAGCTATTATTCACGGAAGTGATGGTGCAACGAAAAAGCGGGTATATCTGGATCGCCCACTACCTGGTAGTAATCCAAGCAGTAGAGACAAGGTAGCAGAAGCTGGACGCGCTGCGTTATTGTCACGTTTTGAGGTAAAGCCCTTTTATTTGTTAATGTTCTCAAAGTTCTAACACTTTTGTTACAGACGGAATCTGTAATCGAAGAATCCACAGGCGGGCGAACGGCGTATCATGTCTGGCAGCTCAACGATAGTCGGATCCTAGTGCGTAGCACGACCCATGCAAGTATGTTTTCACCTAGTGCGTCTACAGGTATTATACCTCCTGAAAACGCGTCACAAGACCAACAGAAGCAACAAGCAACTACACCTTTGAGTGTATTCGTCAAGCCAGACTATCATTCGCTCGGAGTAGAGGAGCAGATGACAACGAGTGAGAGATGTCGTTTCTGGCTGCATTCGTGGCTTCGTGGTGGTTCTACCGTACTAGTGGCCCGCGTCAACCCAAAGGAGGATACTATCGCATCCTGGAGGACTTATTCGCCTTCATCCCTCATCTATGGAGATGCCTCCCAACAATCTCTCCCTCTCGAGTGCTTTGAGTACGTATTTCTACTATTTTGTGTGGAGAATAGTGTGAGTGATTCAGTCGATGTGTACTATTCTCTTGATGGTGTTTAGTCCCTCGTCGAAGTTTCAGTGGCTCTCGACGTTGTTCACAGCGCTGGGGGATGTTCCTGTAGGGAATTACCTACTAAGACCACATGATGCTCCAGGACAGAGTCCTTTCGGCAAGAAGCGTGGCGGTGTGGAGGTCCTGATGGCCACCTCTGAGCCTGGCATCGATTCGGCCGAGGTTGATTTGTATGACTTTTTGCCCAAGTCAAGTGAAGATCAAACGCAGTCGTTAACAATTTCCGATTCTATAGTGCTTAGGCACTCAGTTTTGCCGTCATGGAATCTCCGCGACCGTATTCCGTACACTTACCAGACTGGCATGTACTGCCTTCCATTCTTCTTGGAGGGAGTGTGCCCGACCGTGTCGAAGGGTGAGAGTTGTGATCACATTCACCTGCGTCTGTCAGAGCAGAAAGTAAAGACTAAGACGTCTGTAAAAACAAAGCGATGGCGATTTGAGAACTACACCAAGGTGTTGAAAAAGGCAGCTCGCTCGAACTTCGAATGGCTGGATCAGCCCAAGTTAGTGACACTGAACTACGCATTTTGCGGAGAAGAGAAGCCTGCACCTGCTACTCCAAGCCTTGCCGACCTGTATGCACCTCGACATTGTCGCAAGCCTCCTGCTGAGTGTCCGCTGCCCCACTTCACTCTCCACCAGGTTCTTGAACGACTCGCAGATGATCTTCTGCGCATCGGACGGGGAAAACGCCGAGCACAGAAGAATGAATATCGCCAGCACCACAAAACGGCAAAGCAGTCCCGAACTGATGATGCATTGAAGGTTAAAGGTGTCATTTGAGGATCTACACCCAGTGCTCGGAAAAAATAATATAAATACAATAATTGATGTATTATATTGACGGAATAACTTATTATTGCCAAATCGAGATTACCGTAAAATATGAAATTGTGTCCGTAATAAGTATATTGGTATTTACCAGGCGTAAATACACCCGAACCGGTCGGTCTTCTGCATGGGTTGTTGCTTCCAGCCATGTTTGCTTCCTCATTCCACGCAGTCACAGTTATGGCTAGCTTAGCTAATGGAAATTGCACCGAATTTTTAGACAGACTTGTATCCCAGAGAGAAAAAGGAAAAGTGAAAGTTGGATTAGTTCGTTAAGCTCTCACCAGCTCTTAAAGCCATATATTAACTGACATGCAGTAACCCGCAGCACTTAGCTTCTCGAAGCTTTTTCTCAGGTTAGTCTTGCTCCTGGAATGGGTCTCAATTCTGACCTTCAACTTCGTCTCCGATGTGCATTCTAACATGAGCTACTCTCTCCTCGTTCTTTTTGTACAGTTTGAACTGTAACAAAAGCCGAAAATGAGCTCTGATACAAATGCAAGATCTTTGAGATTGTGGTTGTGGGACTTCACTTCTCTCCTCGACTACGGAGACATCGATGGACAGAGCTCCAAGTAGCTTAAGGCTTGCCATGATAGCGCAGGCACAAGCTGCGTTGCTTTATCTGATACCTATTACAAATAATAAAACAACAAGCTACTATGTATGATACTGATCAAAGATAACAACCAGTTTCCAACAATCTAGTTCGAGTGGGGGGAAATACATGTTTCTCGTGCGCGGGCGAGGAGTGGCGGGTTGCGCGCTGCTTATGAGGTTTCGAAAAGAGCTATCTACCTTCTCTACCTCTACTGCGATCGGGAAACCGACGTTTAGCAGTTGCCCTTGGCTCTTCGAGTCTCGGTCGTTGCAAAACTGACCATTTCCAACAATCTAGTTCGAGTGGGGGGAAATACATGTTTCTCGTGCGCGGGCGAGGAGTGGCGGCACCCCAATACACACCGGTGCTGCTCGCCCAAGTAGAAAGCATTTTAGGGAGGTGAGGGCCACCTTCAGCTAACTAGCACATCATCTTCGACAGCCCCGCTGAACCTTGAGCTGTCAGCACCGGATATTCCTCAAAAGCACTCGACAGCCATCGTCCCATCACTTTTATTGCCAAACGGTCTGCGCCGGCGTTGAGGAGCGCGGTTGCTCCACCGATTCGCACCGAGTGCGTCGAGAAACGATCCGGATCCACACCGCTTTTACGAGCGGCTGACTTTATCGTGTTCGCCAGTTCCCTTGCTGAGATACCTGCTCCACTACCGGTCGACAGTGCTGGTAGTTCTGGTGTCGTTCCGAAAGCTCTAGCACCTTTGACGATCCAACGTGCAGCTATCACTGGACAGATAATGGCATCACCAGACTTATCATGATATCGAACCTCTTCACGGCCAAACTGGTTGTTTTTGGCCCCCAAAAGTTGTATGCCGACACGTTCAGCATGCCGAGGCTTGCACGGGTTTCCATCGGCGCGGTAAAAAGAGATGCCACCTAGCTTTAACACATAAGCATGATGTTGGTGTCCGATGTAAAGGTACTCGGATCTTCGCAGAAGAAAGAAATAGCCAAGTAGCAGCCCACCCCACAATAAGCGATTGCGCGCATGCTGGAGGTCTAAACTGGTCAAAATCGCTCGAAGAAGTTGGACCGACAGCGGATGCTGCTTGGTTACCGGAGATGTGAACCGCCGAATTCCTCGCAACAGAATGGCGTGGCTTGCATCCACACCAGGATCGTACCCTAGGTTGTTCCGGTGGTACCACCTTACAGCACACAGTTTGGCGCTGATTGTTGAGTACGTATTACCGGTTCCTGCTTTATTCATGCCGAATCGCCAGAGGAATACTGCAAAAGCTCCTAATTGTGTGGCATTCGCGCCCAAGGTGTTTTGTGACAACCACGGAGAATATGTCATCCAGTCGCACTAAATAGACCACTGATTCCAGTATCGTTGGTAGTGTTTTTGGGACGAGTCCGCAAGGGCACCCGCACGCAAAATTGCTCCCAAACCTGCGAGAGATTCCTTAAGCTGCTCGGTAGCTCGACCTGTGACCAACCAGACGACAGGTTAGTGAATGTTAATCGATGCTGCGCCGATTGCCACACCCTTGAGCCAGCATCTGCCATAATATTTGTGTCTCCAGCTATGTGATCTGCCGACGCGTAAAACGAATGTTGAACTTCTAGCAGACTGAGAATTCGCAGAAGCTTTTGGGCTTCTTGATTTCGACTTGCTCGGCGATTGTGCCAAGAGATGGCGGATATATTATCGATCCAGAAGCGCACGTGACATAGTCTGTTCATCGAGAGACCTGACCAAAACTGTCCCCAGACAAGCGAAGCAAATACAGTGCTCATCAACTCCCGCAAATTGATGTTGTAATCGCCTTCACCGGTCGACCGAAAGCGAGCTATGCTGGCCAGTTCTTGCTGATTAAATTGGACCTGGAGGTATTCTCGTCGTGCAGGGCAAAGTGCACACAAACCAGCGTCACTTGCGTCCATGTAGATTTCGTAGTCGATTGGCTGTGTGCCTGAGAATCGAGATAGAGGCACCGAATTTAGCTCCGCCGTGAGCAAAATCGCTCTAAACCACATTAAATCATCACGTGCTGCCGGCGTGATCAAAATTGCTCCATATCGTTTCGATCCCCAAAGCAAAGCAGATAACTGCTGGAAGAAAGATTTAGCCGACGGGATACATGTTACTACATGTCGGAGGCTTCCTAAAAGCTTGCGAAGGCCCTGCTGCGTGGTTGTAACTCGACTCAGCATATCGCTGATTCGGGATAATGCTTTTAAAATTTTATCTTGCGGCATCGCGAGAGTGGAAAGAGGGATATTCCACATTAGGCCAAGCATTTTTCCTTCATTCTCCCACACCGTAAACTTTTCCTCATTAATGGCTTCCGGGCCGAGAATTGTTGTCATGGCTGTACGAAGGGCAATATTCGCTTCTGTGAGTCGCGAGCCGATATCCGGCTCAATGAGATTATGATCATCGCACCACGTTTTGGCGTCGAAGTTGTCCGCGCCCTCGGGAGGTTGAAGATGCCATTTTGGTGATGAACAGGCGTACAAATGACTGATTCCTGCTCCTGCCGTCCAATAGTGTAGTGGAGAAAGCGTCCAGCCGAAGGGACAGCACAGATCAATTACTAAGATTCCCAACTCGGGAATAGTGCCGGCAAAGCGTCCCACAAAATCAGCGTTGACTGCGATATGCCGGAAAGCCCCTGCTACATCTCCAGACATTAGTTTCGTGATGCCAGGAAATCGTGCCTCCACTTCTAAAATGCGAGTCGCTAGCGAGTGAGGACCGTCGTAAGTGACGGATATTGAGTCATTGACAACCGTGTTGTCGTTTACCGAGAGCCCTTCCGGGTATGATAGATCGTGAATCACCCGGGCATCATCTGAGAGAGGCGTAGTACCCTTCTGGACAGCTCCAAACGGACTACATGTGACGTTCTCGAGGGATGCCAACAAGTCAATGTCTAGGACTAGATATTGCCCCGCATCTTGGCCTTTCCGAATTTGCTTCACGAGCGAATTTAAAGCTGCTGTAGCTGAAGCGTGATTTTCAGGGCGTTTATCCTGGACAGGAAATTGCGTCTTCCATTGTGGACGGACACCGTGCCGGACAATATCTTCCCATTCCCGACGAAATTTATACGAGGACCACGATGATGAGTTCGTTGGTATCTCCAGAGCTTTATTCGGACGGGAGTCGTGTTTGGACTCACCACGAAGCAGGCGAACGAACTCGGGTAGTTGCATGCGTGATTTCCGTAAGAATGCTGAATATACCCGCTGCTTCTCAGAATCAATCCAGTGCTTAGTTACTCCATACACTAGCGTACGAGAGACCGATGGTGCTGGTACTTGCAAGTCGACGCTGGCCAAAGCCACTCGGAAACCGGATTTACTTTGGTCCCGATGCAGCGAGAGGAGGCGCCTCCGAACTGATAGTGTCTGTACATATGCTCTCTGTTCGCGCAGTGTGAATTGAATAAGATCTTGCATAACGGGATCGTCGCTGCCGCCACTATAGCTGGAGGAATCCATGATGTCCCCAGTGTTGTATGAGAGTCTTGATATGGAAGTGCCAGGTCCCTGTAGGCCGTGGCCGCTCTCCCGGAGACTTGAGGTTTTAGATATATCTTCGCCAGTGCAGCAATCCGCTGACTCTGTGGCTCCGACCCGCCCTGACCTGTAGTCATGGGGCAGGATATCTCCTGTGCCAGTGGGGCATACTGCCCCTCCATTAGCCTTAATCTTATTGCCACACGATGATGTTACGGGGTAGTGGCTATACCTGAGTCTCTCAGTTCCCGTGCGTCGTGTTGGTGTTCGTGTATCTGCTGGTTGTGTGAACCGTTGTGTGACCGACTCAGGTGGCTTTCGGCGACGCCTGGGTGTGCAGAAGCCTGGATGCACACCCTGGCCCCTTCAATCTTCAGACTGCTCACGCGAGATTGAGGCGCAGTCTTTACGGAGACCACCGTAGTTTTTCTGGATGAAATCGAACACAATTCCAGGGAGCGTGGCTGGTGCAAAATGGCCACGCTTACGAGAAAAGCAGCCGTCTCGCTTGCTTGGGCACGGCATTTTTGATATATACCGCATACACAGACTCTGGCCGTTCATCATCGGCAGTGCATCTTGCACATCCTGTGGAACTGGTGCGCGGGCTTGTGCTACTGGTTTGCCTTTGGGGACACGTGAAGTACCAGATGATGACGCCCCGGCGGCTTGGTGGCTCAATACCTGTGAGGCCTGGAGGCACTGCAGTGCCGACATTCGCACATCAGTGATAATTTGCATTGTGCGGACGAACGAAGGGTCTGCACACGAGAACTCATCACGGACATGTTGTGCCTTGTCCAGCTCCTTGAGCGCGAGAAAACCACGAACTCGTTCAAACCGCACATTGATCCAGTAGACCAGTTCACTCAGCGCGTCAACACTCGAAAAACCTTCGCGTACTTTCAGTGACATGACAAACTTCCTGGCCTCGGCCACCAGGTCACTGACGTACGGCATGAACACAATGGCGACTAAGACTGCCAAGCCGTCGATGGAATCAATCACAGAGCCTAGATCCTTAGGCACCACTGCCGTTGGAAGTGAAGCTGATTTAGAGAAGTCCGTCATATTGAGCGACGAAGCCCGCTTGCTTCCAACAACGATTGGGGCGAAATGCATGACGGAGAGACCACGAAGACCAAAATCCCAGCTGTAGATGGCGCGAAGGATGGCAGGGTGTGGCAAGAACGCATATGAATCGTGCTGGATCTGCAGAGTCTCAAGTAGCAATTGAGGCTCCATAGCAGTGTACGTACCGTTAACGATCTGACTGTGGATGACGCGTTGAAGAGCTGACGGATTATATTGCGCCTTCGTTGACGTTGAACCACCGTACGAGATCATACTAGAGCTACTGCCGAGAGCAAGTGGTGACTCTCGCAGAGCAATTACTTGATCGATACTGCGTAACATCGAGGCGTTACCAGAATATGAAACGCGCAATCGTTTAAGAGATTCCACGTCTTCAGCCACAGAGGTAGGAGCGACACGCTCACGCTTACGAGCCGGTTGCACAGATGCCGAGGTGGGTGCTTGCACACAATTCGCCTCACCATCGCTATCGTCAGAATCACTTAGCTGGCCGGGCAGGAATGACTGTCCTTCCGTGATAGGCTCCATTTGACGTGCGCCTGCAGTTGCGGTGCTGAGACCAGCTGTGGCTGGACCGGTAAAGATGCTTTCCCCCAGATTGACACTTGGAGGAACGCGTCGACGTCCATCTTGATAATATGAAAAGTCCAGGGCATACTTGATCGAAACAAACACCACTCGTGCCGCTGCAGCCTCGTAAAGAGGAATAGTATGGCTCTCGTCGAGTTCAGGAGCAGAAAGGCGCCTTAAGATGGTTGCCGAGTTGCGCGTAGCACGCAAACCAGATCCTCTAAAGTGATCAAGTACGTCAGAGTGGCGTTGACGCATCTCAGCAGGCATCAAATCTGCAACTGGGACATGATAACAGGGTCGTAGAGCATAGCTTGGAATGGTAAGCTCTTGAAGTTCAAGCGAGTCGAAAGCCCAGGTGCTGCTTTCCTCCCCGAAGCACACAAACAATTCTCCTGCAAGCCGGTCTGGAAACCAGGTGTAACCTGTGACGACTCCATAATCCCAGCGTTTGAGCGCTCCTGGTTCAGCTTTAGCGACGCACACGTAGCTGCCCACGTAGGTGCCAATCCCGCTGAGAGCCTCCTCCTTAGTTACAGTTCGTTGACGGACCTCGACTGCGGCTCGAGTACACTCGTGTTCATCGAGAAAAGCCCAGCGACCGCTCGCGACCCTTTTCACCAGCACAAGTTCGTCAGAAGAAGCCGGCATCTCCGCCGACCCGTACGCATACCCATCGGTCTCCAGTGAAGAGGGTTTGAAGTAGGCGAAGACTTTAGGAGCTTGCATACTGGAAAACGGTGTTGGAGGAGACTTGCGCGCTGCTTATGAGGTTTCGAAAAGAGCTATCTACCTTCTCTACCTCTACTGCGATCGGGAAACCGACGTTTAGCAGTTGCCCTTGGCTCTTCGAGTCTCGGTCGTTGCAAAACTGACCAAACCCATATCCACTGGTGAACTGTTGCTGTTGCCAGCTCATTTTCGATTGGCAGAGGACCCAAGCCAGGACAACAGCCCTAGTGATAGCCATCAGCTTCTTGACGGGTGTGGGCATGGATTGCTAGGGTCGTTCCCATCTACCAATTTTTTATTTGTTGCGATATTTATTATTGGAACTCGTGCTATTGCAATAACTTATTACGCGTTTTCTAAAAATCAGTACAATTTTTTATTTTATTTTCCGAGCACTGTCTACACCATATTTTGTAGCTCGTGTCGGCTAAGGTATAACGGGGTTTGAGATCCAAGTCTCATTATTTAACCCTTAATCTTGATGAAGTTCGCGTTATTGAGAGGGAGTAGTTGGACCCTGTGATTTCCCGGAATAATGAGGTCATTTGTCACGTATGGCCACCAGAACCGAGAACACATAAACGACAAATACACAAACAGCCATACCGGGCTAGCATTTTCCACAAAATGCGAGATAAATCCACACGACTGGACATGACGGCTCAGAATCTACTTGTCGAAAGTTGGACCTTTCCGGCCTATAGTGAGCGCTGTCAATGGTTACGCGCAATGTAGCTCCAACATTGCTGGGATCCGATGGTCTCCACTAGTAAGTACACGAATTTTTTTATGCCAAAACGAGTTTTGATTCTGTATTTTTCTGTCTTTTCCTAGAACCGAGAAAACAACCGAGGAACACTTTACTACTCCGTTGAGTGGTATCGCTGTCATGTTCACTGGATAAAATCACCAGTTCTAAGATTCAGTGAATGTGGAATTCCTTCGTTACTGGCGTGTAATTGCTTCACACGTCATCGCTCAGAAAACCGGATGTTCCCGTCCAAGCGCTGTCAGACTTGTTATTACTCTGACAAACTGGCATTCAATCTCGCGTCAAATTCGCCGTCGTACACATCATCCGTGCTCAAGAATGCGTACTGGTACCCGATCGGCGTAGTCCAGTTGAGTGCAGCCTTCTCATCCGGAATGCAGGACTTATCCAGTTTGGCCAAGTTCCCGTTGTTCTGCAAGTACGATGCGACTAGGAGCGAACCACACAAGTATTCATATGTACCCACGTCGACAAGGTTACCCCCCGTGGTGTACTCGAAATTGATCAACTCTTTGTTTTCACCATCGAGAGCGTCGAGTAGGGACTTTGCGTACTGGTAAGGTGCTGCAGGGTCCAGTTTGCTGCTCATCAACAATACGCTGGCTTGGCTGGGGATAGTCGCAGGCTTGTTCCAGTACTCATCGCGCTCGTAGATGATCCTATTACCGGTGTAGTCACCGAGCTTGAGCTTATTACATACTGGCGATTTTTCCTTGGAGTATGCGCAGTAGAGGGGCACTTGAGAGTACGCCTGCCAAGCATTCAAAGTGATTTCTTCAAATTGAGCTATGAGAGTATAAACGGACGGTGTAGGTGCTTCCCACATTTCCGAGTACGTGACGAAATTGTCGAGAATTATCGAAACATTCTTGTCTTTGGGTTGGATACCCTGATTCAAAATGGCGATAAAGTGAGTGAGAACATCAGCATCGTTGGGCTCACATCGAATTAGTCTGTACGTGACTGGTGGGATGAGGGTTCGCAAAGCAGGGTCCCGAAAGAGCGATCCAAGCAGAGATCGCAGAACGAACGATGGTGGGTCGTTATCCTGACCACTCATGAATGTTTTCACGAGCTTGGCACAAGTCGAACTCGGATTCTTGTCAAACTTTGCCATCAATCGCTCGATCGTGACTTGGAGACCTTTCTTCTTGAAATGAGCATTACAGACGCTGTCTTCAGCACAAAGTGAAAGGAAATCATCACCAATTTTACCAGCGTGGATACCCACCGAGGATACGTTGAAGAACTTATCAGGAGTCGCTCCGGACGTTGTCGTGACACTGTCCAAAACATAACCCGTCACTTCCGGAGGATCCAGGTGCATGATGCGTTCGACCCAAATTGTGCCATAACCCACTCCGTAGATCGTCGTACTGAAATCGTTCGTGTAGTCGACAATGAAGCCCGCCAGGTCTTTGGCAGCACTAGTTGCTGAGAATGCCGCGAGATCACCGTACTTGTCTTCCAATTCTTGAGCACACTCAGGAACGTCCACCGGATCAATGTCGCTCAAACTCGACGAAGCAGAAGCCTGACAGGATAATTTTTAACTTCGCCCCGTTCCGCGGTAGTCCATTGTGTAAACATTAGCTTTTCCCTGTAGCCGGTCATACAGGAGCATCATAGGCACATCCACTGCAAGACAAATTATGCAATATACGGAAGTTAGACATACAACAGTATTTTGTAGCGTAGAGGGTAAACTCACATCCAGCTGGGTCGTGCATAGGACCTCCTTGAAGGAGCCACAAGTTGTGGGCTTTCTCGGGTTTGACCTTGGTAGCCAGTAGGTGCTTCGCGAAAACTTCTACGGTTTTTTTGGCCGACTTAGAGGCTTCACAGACACCAGAGTGACACAACGGTGGGGTGTACACTGCGCACTTCGCACTGTCGATAAAATCACTTTTGAACCCTGTGTCGAATGTTGTAAGGGGGCAAGCGGACTATTTAACGGTAGGAGCTGCTAACGAGTTAGCAAATATCATTGCAAGTGTGATGCCATGGTATATCTTCATGTTGGGTAGTTGAGTGCGCTTGGGTTTGGGGGGTTGGAGAAAATTGAGGAATGAGATTCGAATGTCAAACCGTTTTCTCATCCTCAACGAACAGAGCAACCATCTAATTATGTTGTTCTGACAGCAACGGTGCTACGAGTAAAACCAAGAAACTGGAGTGTTTGTCGACAACATCATCATTACAGCTTGCATAATCAGCGCCACCAAAGCATCAACACCGTTGTTTACCGATTTTTCTCATAGTGCAAATCTCAAGTAGCCAATAGCTAAGCGAGAATTGGATCTCTAGATAAATCTGTCTCAAAATGCACCCCTGTAGACAGTGTAAATAAGATGATTCTGGCTTTTATAGATTTGAACCACTGGGTGTGAATGATCGATTCAAGCTATTGCTGGCATGACAGAAATTTACAACCATGAGCATCAGAATGGTTTTGAGCGTATCTTGTGGGGTGAAGTGGCACCGCTGATGAACCAATCCAATGTTCAGATTTATGCCAGTGGAAAAGGTGGTGGAATTCAAGATTCTCAACCACATATAAATTTCATTTCAGCTATAAAAGAGAGAAAACATAGGTGAAAAATATTACCTCTCTGGTATGACTTTAACGGACACTGGCCCGTCCCGTTAATGGATACGCTGCAACAATAACTGTGGTGTTCATAAAATTCCGACTGGGCTACACGTCGTCGTGTCAGCCAGCTTATGTCGCTTAGATGAAGCCATCAAAGCTGGAGTTGCGGTCGCGTTGGGTTGACGCCAACTCCGGTCTCACTGAGAGAGCGACACACAGCAGGAGTTCAAGCTTGTGGCACCATCTTGAGCAACTTTAATTTTCATGGCTTACGAATGCATGGGAACGCCTATCTATTACACCGTCGCAGAGTGGATTCCGAATACTTGCTATCCTACTGATAAGCGCGAATTTCCGCCGGGAGATCCAGTATTGCACGAAGCCGATATCATAATGCTGGTTGATAGATTAGCGGCACTTAAGTATGACTGAAGTCACGCTCACTATTATTAATGGTGCCCTTCTGTTTGCATTTCTTTGTAATGTAGTTCAAAACTTAGTATTGGTTTTGTAGCCTTTTGTGCCCGTTACATACCGAAATTTCATTCTCAAAGTGCGCCACCATTACACAGGGTACAAAATCCGTACAACGATTTGAAATACATTACACAGAAATGCAAACAGAAGTTCACAATTCATGTGCATTGAGAGCAAAGTCCTCGCTGGGTTCTTCAGCTAAATTAAGTGCCTCTAACTTATCAACCAGTGCTGTGACATCGACTACATACAATAGTGAGTATACCTGCGGAAACTTACGCTTGTCAGTAGGGATAGCAAGCTATCAGGAACCAAATTTGCAACGTCGTAGCAGGCAAAATTCTCTCTTGAGCTAAATTAAAATATTTGACAAACTGTAAACCACAACCCTTTTCGATTGGCATAAATCAGAACAATGTTCATTAGTAGCTCCACTTCGCCTATAACGGCAATTCTGGAGTTCACGGTCGTTAATTTCTGTCTTATTTGCTTAAATTGGCCAATCACATCCAGCAGTTCAAATACAGAAGAACCAGAACTGTCTTGTCGCTAGAATGTCGACTGGGGGTGCCTTTTGAGAAAGATTTATCTTAGGATTCAATTCTCGCATAGCTATTGGCTATTGCAGCTTTCTTGAGATTTGGCTGGGGTGCCCTTTGATAAAAGAATTTCGGTAATCATAATATGATTATGTGCGTTCGGAAAACATATGTTGTCTAGCTATACATGGATCTCGACTCGAATACTACTATCATTTCCAAATTTCCTCTGGAGACCAACCTTTCCCAACCCAGCAAGCTTCCAGATGCGTATATACTACTTCATCGCGATTGTTGGGGCTACATTCATGGTTTCCAGCGACGCTGTCGATACAATCACGGATTCCAACCAGGTTGAGATATCCAAAGTGGCTTCACCGAGTGACTCAAACCTGCGCCTTTTGAGGACTCACCACACGAGCGTCGATTCAGAAGAAAGAGGTCTTCTTAAACCGAAAGATGAAGAGATACTGGCCAAACTCGCGGAAAAGCTCAAAATCAACCCCAACGAATATCATGCTCAGTTTGACCCGAACTACCCCAGGTACATGAAAAAACTCAACGAGTTGATTGAATTGCGGAAGTTAGAGGCGAAGTTAAATAAAGCCCTGGAAACGTCTTAATCTCGAATTGCTGGAGTCGTTCGAGTGGGCATCAAGAATGGGAAATGCTTTGGGTTTATTAAATCGTTGCTAGACAGACTTGTCCATTATTAACGATTTAACTTTCCAATTTAACGAACTTTCGTAAAAAAATTCAAATGCAAAACTGTACAAGATTATGGCATTGGAATTAACTTATTGAGTCCGCGTTAAATTGTCTTAAGTTCGCTTTAGTAATCCATTGCGATCAAAAAATGAAACCCAACAGTCACCATTTTGCTATACATGTATGTTTCTGCTGGACTCCATATACATCTAAATCACCACCTCCTAAGTATAAACCATGTACACGCGACATTTTTTCACCATGTAAAATGTTGAACTGAACGATGACTACTCAGTCGACGACCAAATCAACGACTCATGAGACCCGGCTGACATATAGGCTGAACCTAGTGGCAACCAACCGACTTAACCTTCACGACAACTCTATATATTATGACGACAAGAGTGTATACTGCTCCAACAAGTTCTGTGACGACATGGAAACTTTATAATCCGCACCAATCGGTTGGTACAGTAGCAAAGATTAACTAGTATATTCTCATTGCTTTACTTACGCGCGCAAATCTATTGTGACGGGGTTTTATGAGCACATTGCGAAGTGAAAGCATTTAGTCTTGGCTTGAGACAGAGGATGAGGAGGAAAGGAGAGCACTGGGGGCTGACGGGGAAATCCAGCACTTTCTGGACTTCCCACAAACCATAAGTTCTGCTGGAACCCCTCTATTTACTGAAGATTTTCTAATATAATACACACCCGAGTTAGAACTACCTCAATATACCGTATGAAGAGTGGTTTCGTACACAGTATTTAGAAGTACAGACAACAGCGGATTAATCCGGGTGAAACAAATAACCATGGTATCCTTTTACACCATTGCACGGCGTTATTCGCAAACTCGACTCTCAAAATGAAAAAGTGCGCAATGAAAATCAAAATACTTGTTGTAATTGATACCTTAATAAAGTCAAGTGACTGTGACAACTAATTGTCGTTTTCGCCCAAATTTGTAGAACATGGATGGAAATTCGGAGTTTTGTAAATCAATTCAACCCGGTTTTGACCAATCAGTGGTGGTGTTCGTCTGTACTTAACTTCTAGCAATGAGTGTTGCAACCCCAGTCTGATGCAGCTCCCCTCGACGCGTTTCCCTTGATGGCAACGCACCCAACTAAGACGGAGCAGTACAAAGCAACAATCCTCGTTCCTCGCCGTACCAGAGGCGCAGTCCACGTCTTGAACTGCTCCAAGAGGCAGTTTCCTCGCATGATCCGTTGATCAAATTCTCAGTTGATGTACGATTGAAGAACACTGTCAATAAGCGTCTGTCCTCGTTGTGGCGGCTTGGTACGCGCATAGTTCAATGCGACACATGGAGCGAGATACAAATCAAGCTTTGGGGCATCATCCAGTGTGAGTTGAAGCCATTAGCTATTCTGATAGGAACTCCACCAGTATGGACAGTTGATGAGCATGACCCAACAATCGAGATGTTCGAGAAGTACACTTCCATGAGAATGAACACCAAGATGCTGGACCGGTGGACAAGTGCGAAAGATCGTCGATATCTGTCGAGAAACCAGCACGAACCAGTCTTGCTCTCTGTCTACAAGTACGGCAACGAGATATCGACCGTTGACCAGTTTGCAGAGTTTGAAGACCAATGCATTGGTCCGGCCGCAACCGATCGTGGAGGTGCTGCGACAGAAGAACTCCACCAACTCATGACTAGCTCATTGAAGGAGAAATGGTCCGCCACGTTCACTGAGCAAAATATGTCATGACGTCTGTGGGCTTCTTTTATTCTCTAGAAGCCAAGATCTCAGCACGAGCGAGAAATCGCCATGGGACCGCCGCCAAATCTAGTGACTCCGTTCGGGCCTGCGTCAAATGCAAGTGGTCAACACTTACAACGTGTACAGCGCAGCGTAAAGATGGCAAAAAAAGTCGTTCAAGACATGCAGGCAAAGATCAAGTACTTCGAGGAGACGGTCCAAGTGCTGCAGACTGCCATTGTGCCCGTGAACCAGATGCTGGAGAAGCATTTGGACGTTATCGAGGCAATGGGTGAGGATGTGGTGATACCACCAGATAGTACAGAGGTCACGTCCGCCTTGGCCGCCATTCCAAATCAAGAGGATATCGACCATGCATAACAACTGGTTCTTGATTTGCAATAATCTCGAAAGCTAAGCTTGCATCTCTACCATAATAACTCAATCTTCGTCACTCGAGCCCTCGTTATCATCATCATGATCACCTCGCTCCGAATACTCCAACAAGTCGTCCACGACGAATTGCTCAGCTTGCGATGTGCTCACGTACTCATCCCCAACGACCGACGTACAGTCAAACTCACCTGTTACACACCACCCACAGTGCTCAAAAATATTTGTCATGTCGAAATCTTGGAACTGCTGAAGCACATTTGCAATAAAAACTGCTTGGCTTTGCTTGGAGCCCTCGACATATTGCCGCTTGAACGCTTTCTTGATCAAACCAAAGAGGTAATCGATGGGATTGTAGAATGGGCGGTATGCAGGAAGGAAGATGGGAATAATCCCCACCGACCGCAAGTAGTAGACGATGTCCGGGTGGTAATGGATCTTGGCACCGTCCAGAATCCACACAGAGCTTCTTCCTGGGTACTGGTTCACAGTCTTCCCAGAATGTGCATGCACACGGCAGCACTCAACGAACTTGGAGCGGTCAAACGTCTCATCTGTATGAAATATTTCCACGAGGCCATCCACGGAGATGAAACAGAGCAACGACACCCGTGTCTTCCGATTAAACGCATCACGAAACGCGAGTTTCTTTCCCTTCAAGCAGTAGCTACGCGAGCGCAGCACGCCCCTGTTGTCAAAACTGACTTCATCCAGAAACTGGACTTTCATTTGGCAGCACTTGATCGTGCTCATCTCCAGTGTGAAGCGAACAGTATTGCTGACCTTGATGCTCATCGCCCTTCGTTCAAGAATCTTCCACGTAAGCCCATGCTACCGTAGCGCCCTCCACAACATTGAGACCAAAATGAAGCGTGTGAAATTGTGCTCAAACGCAGCCTTAGCTTCATCAAGAAATGCAACCGGCTGTCTCGCGTAGAAGTTTAGTAACCACTCTCGCTGCGCTGCTGTGAGCTGACCTATCCGTGCTGTAGAGCGTCACTGGTAGTCGTTATCAGACTCGAAGCGCTGGATCCAGTTTGAAGTAGTGTTGATATGTTTGCTGTAGATCCTCCCCAGTTGCTGTTTCGATAAGCCCAGATAGAAGTAGCCGTAGAGAGCGTGCATTATGGTGTTTGTCGACGCGTGGCGCCCATTGACGGCCTGTTGGATGCTTGCCATCGTCGTCGAGTGGCCGATTGCTGATTAGCTCAGTATCGCACGAATCGATTTGGCAAAACGATTCGATTCAGGTAATTCTCACAAATTCGAATGAAACTAACAATATTCGTTTTGTAATTATTAAGAGGTATGGACTATGGTCGGGATGTCGCTTCGTTTGTTCTCATGGCAAGTTAGAAGTGAATATCCTGCATTGAGTACATGTTGAAAGACTTTGATAGCGAGTGAAGGTTGAAGATCAAGACTACTGTTGAAGAGAAACTTTCAGGAAAAGAACCTAGGGGTTTTCCGGGAAAGACTTCTGTATGCGTACAGCTTCAATTGGTGGCCGCGACCAATAGTCTAGAATGATCTACGGGTTTTTTACTGCTTGCGAAGCTTTCCCCTACAACAACACTTTAACAACATGAATCACAATCACTTCCTACTCGCACTACACATGTTAGTTTAACTACATCGCATATTCTTCTCAGTTCACAGAAGTAAAGTGCTACGAGATCACCTTAAAGTTCTCGTAGGTTATGAACCCAAGAGGTTTCTGTGTGCACCGAGAAGAACTATTAAATTAACATCATGGCAGAATTTGGAGCTCTCCCAAATGCTGAAAACGCTGCTCAACGAGCACCGCAAATTGGTCAAGCTGACGGAAATAACGCACAAGGTCAAGGTCGAGAACTACCACGTCAACCTGGTGTGATAAAGGTTCCTGGTTCAACTAAGGCTCCCAAGTATGATGAAGATGGAGATTTTGATTTGTTCAAGGCAAGATTGGAGTCATATTTGAGACAGCGCGATTGTTGGAATGTAGGAATTGGTGACGAAGCCCCTGATGCTGTGAATGCTGATCTAAATCGTATTTTTGAAGAAAGAAATTTGTTTGCTCGGGATTTATAATTGCAAGGTTTACTTTCTAAGGACGCAAAGAAAATATGCAAATTAGCCAGAGTGAGTGAAATGTGGACATCCATAAGACGAAGCGGGATTTTGCTAATAGTATTCGAACCCGTGCCAAACTGTATGGGGCAAGATTTGAAAAAGGAAGATACATGGATAGATATCTTGAAGAACTGGAAGACTACCAACGCCAGTTGGAGAATATGAATACAGCTATCTCGGACAGTGAGATGGCCAGTATCATACTCACTGGAGTAGAAGGAACTCATCGAAATTTAGTTCGAATATTTAATCGAGACGATAATCCCCCTACTCTAAACCAAGTTCTCAATAGCCTCAGAGGTGAAGCCGAGATGGATAAAACTGAGGAAGATCGCATAAGTAAAATGAAATCGAGGGAGAAGACCACAAGCGTAATGGCTCGATGAAGAAAAGCAAGAGTAAAAGACCTTGGAAAATGAAGAAACATATGAAAGTTAGTGGAGGTAAAAAGGTCACCGAAACTCGAGAGTGTTGGTTTTGCAAGACTCCAGGTCATCTTAGAGCAGATTGCAAGTAATGGAAAGTAGAGAAAACAATGTCGGCTTGCTCACACACAGATAGTGATGATGATCGCGTAGCTGGAGGTGCAGTTAAGAAGGGTGTTTCAAAGAAGAATGCTAGCGGTGTTGGAATTGTGGGGCGGTGGACGAACAAAACGGGTTCCATTGGGATGGTTCGTACTTTGACTGTCGAATTTTCGAAGAGTATGGCTTGTGTTTCTAGAACATTCAAACAAGAGTGGATGTTAGATACCGGTACTACTGTTCATGTATGTGCGGATCTATCCGCATTTAGAGATGGAGTTCAGCAAGATAATGAGTACTTTGATGATTGGCAAGGAAGTAGATCTACGTCCGATGGTTTTGGACTTGTCCGAGTCAAGTCATTAAATGGTCTGGACCAAAATGGCAAAAACGTTTTGTTGGACTTGCATGAGACAAGATATTCATCATGTGGACATACAAATCTTGTGAGTCAAGAGCGACTCGAGCAAGATGGTTGGGTACCCTCAATTCCACCATCTCGAAGTCCTGAGGAAAGAACCACATTATTTTCAAATGAACGCTATCCAGGTATGCAATTGGTGCTCAAGAAACGACGTGGACACTATTGGTTAGACGCTACACCTGTTGTTAGTACCAATTCAATTTGTGCAGCATCATCTAGTCCCAACCAGGACAAGCTGTTGGTATGGCACATGAGACTTGATCATTTCAATGCTCAAGCTATCAAGAAGATGGTTGAGTTAGATATGGTGGAAGGTATGGACACCTTGACATTAGCAGATTTCAAGAAGCCTTTTCGTTGCATTGCTTGCCAACGTGCGAAACAAAAGAGGATGACCTATAATCGACAGCAAGAAAAGCGTAGGAAAGAGTGTTACGCTCGACTGATGTCAGACGTTTGTCATGTCGGCATACTTACCCCTGGTGGAAATATCTACTTTCAGCTAATTCAAGACCAAGCCTCTCGTTTTAAATGGAGGTTTTTGTTGAAAGACAAATCCGAAGCTCCCCAGAGCGTGATAAACTTGATTTTGAAACTTGAGAAGGAGCACGCAATTAAAATATTTTCGTGCGATCAGGGAAAATAGTTTGTGAATAAGAAGTTGACCTCATTCTTGACTGGTAATGGAATTGAACTTCTAACTGCAAACGCGTATACACCCAAGGAGAATTGTCCGGTTGAGAAAGTGATAGGTAGCCTCATGAACAAAGTGCGTGCGGCTAACGAAGCATCAATGCTTATAGAGTATCTATGGGGCAAAGTTCTGGGATATATTGTTGAAGTAGACAATATGAGTGCAACGAAAGCTTTGAACGGTATCACGCCATTTGAGAAACGCTTTGGTAGCAAACCACAAGTGAAAGACCTGCATGTGTGTGGTTGTATAGGTTTTCATCATATCCCAAGAAGAGCGCAGTAGTAAGCTAGACATGCTAGCAGATCCTGGAGTGTCTCTCGGTTATGCAAAAACGTCATTAGGCTACCGCATACTGGATTTGTGTACCGGAAAACTTATCGAACGACGTGATGTTGTGTTTTACGGAGATTTAGCTGCCGACCATAACTATTTGCAGAACCTCACTGATAAGACCTACTCCAATGCTGAAATTGAACGGCCTGACCACATTGAGTTTGCATCCCTTCCTGTCAGTTATGTACACATGCCGGTTGTGCCTCAGGATGAGTCATCAGATGATGGTGAACAAAATCTGACAAGTTGTGCTGATGAAATGGAGGTAGATAGTGAAGGTGACATTCAAATCCATGAAGAAGAAGGCATCCCTCAATCTGACAACGACAGTAGCTGTGATAGTAGTGATGGTGATAGTGACAGCGACTTCAGTGGGAGTGAGCCAGAAGTTATGGAAGACGATGTCAACTATGTGCCTGAACCTTGCGTAGATAACACCCGAGATACGAACAGTGCACAGAATAGTGGGAACAATTGTAGAACGAGTGAGAGAGCTGGACATACAAATGCGAATTCTAGGACAAGACCTGTTCGACGATCAACACGTGTTCGCCGACAAACAACTTGGTATGATCCCAGCAATATTACGATGACGACGACACTAATTCAATGCATGATGATCGCAACTGTGTGTGATTTGTTAAACCCCACTTCAGTGCAGGAGGCACTATCGTCAGAACATGTGGTTGAATAGAAATGGTCAATGGACACAGAGTACGAGTCTCCGATGAAGAGCCAGACTTGGGAGTTGGTGCCAAGAACCAGTTCAACCAAGAATAAACCAGTTAATATTCTGACTTCTCTGTGGATATTAGTGTTGAAACGAAATGAAAAAGGTGAAATTGAGCGACACAAAGCTCGACTGGCAATTAAGGGATACCGACAGAAGTATGGCCTGAACTATCTCGAGACATACCCTCCTGTTGTTCGGATCGAGTCGGTTCGACTGGTTTTGCTCTTATCTTTACTTTTGGGATTGGAATGTCGACATGTAGACTTCGTTACAGCATTTCAGAACGGTGTGCTCTGTGGGGTGGATATCTATATGAAACAACCCGAGGGGTACGACGATGGCTCTGGTAGAGTATGCAAACTATTAAAAGGTCTCTATGGTCCAAAATAAGTCTTGAACAACAACCTACATAAACACCTGATGATGATCGGCTTCAAGAAGTGTACGTTTGATGCTGGAGTGTACTGGAAAGTGGGAGATTATGATAAAATCTACCTTACTGTTTATGTCGATGACATTGTGATCGCAGCTGATCCACGAGACATTGTAAAGGTTGTGGACGCTCTTAGTAGAAAGTTTCGCTTGAAGGATTTGGGTCGCGTCAAGCACCTTTTGGGAATGGAGATTAACTATAAGCCAGGGAAATTGTTGTGTATTTCTCAAACTGCGTATATTGAGCGCATGTTAGCAAAGTTTGGTTTAGCTGCGGCAAAGCCTGTGAGATCTCCTCAGTTTCATAATGAGCGTACACTTCCAATTGAGAAGGATCCCAAGCTGATAAATGATGCTACAGTACCGTTTCGTGAAAGGGTGGGGTACCTACTGTATTTAGTTCATTGCAGCCGTCCTGACCTGGCAAATGCAGTCCGTACACTTGGTCGGTATGGAAATGCATACACAAAAGAGAATTTCCGACAAGCACAGCGTGTCATGCGGTACCTTGGTGGTACAAAACACTTCGGGTTAGTGTATCCATTCTCGAATGCGTCTGACGGTGGTATGACCCTTGATGCCTTCGCTGATGCAGATCATGCTGGGTGTCCAGAAACTAGTAAATCAGTGACTGGATGGGTACTGAGATTAAATGGAAATGTTTGGCACTGGCAAAGCAAAAAGCAAAACACTGTGGCGGATGACACTTGCGCTTCTCAGTTAATTGCAGCGCACAAATGCACTAAGGACATTAAGTGGGCACAAAAGATGTTGCGAAATCTAGGGATCGAGCAACATAAAGAAGCAACTCTGTACTGTGACAAGCAAAGTACTATCAAAGAAGTGGAGAATAATGGAAATTCACAAAAACTTAAACATTTAGCGAAAAAGACACGATCTGATGCTGAATGGGTTGATCGGGGACGGTTGAGATTGGAGTATGTACCCACTGTTGATAACATTGCTGACATCTTTACGAAGGCCTTGGGCCCGAGAGTCTTTGAGCGACTGCGTGTGCAGCTCAATGTTGAAGATGCCAAAAAGGCATGGAAGTCAGAGGACCACGTTGATGTTGCTGCGGCAACTGAAGACGAACCCATGAATGCAATTTAATATCGATAACGGCTGAGACGTTAAATTGGAGCATATGGGGTTACATTTTCAAGATTTTCGCATAATCCGAGTGACATGCATCTGAGAATTCACAGCCTCAGTAAAGTGGGAGTAAGAGGAATAGACTATGGTCGGGATGTCGCTTCGGTTGTTCTCATGGCGAGTTGGAAGTGAATATCCTGCATTGAGTACATGTTGAAAGACTTTGATAGCGAATGAAGGTTGGGGATCAAGACTACTGTTGAAGAGAAACTTTCAGGAAAGGAACCTAGGGGTTTTCCGGGAAAGACTTCTGTATGCGTACAGCTTCAATTGGTGGCCGCGACCAATAGTCTAGAATGATCTACGGGTTTTTTACTGCTTGCGAAGCTTTTCCCTACAACAACACTTTAACAACATGAATCACAATCACTTCCTACTCGCACTACACATGTTAGTTTAACGACTTCGCATATTCTTCTCAGTTCACAGAAGTGAAGTGCTACGAGATAAACTTAAAGTTCTCGTAATTACTTTATCACAAATGGTGTGGGTCACACCACTGCCACGTAGATCGGGCGGCTGAGGGCCAACCAATAGTATTTGACCTACTTTTATATGCATTTATAGAAAAAAACCATAGTTAATTAGGAAATTGTATTACAGGCCAAATGATCTAATTAACTATAAATATAAATCAGTCTAAAACTTACTCCCTACTGGCTATTAAGTCCTCTCAGATCAGGGACTAGCGAACGGCCGTTCACTTAGAGTTCGTATGCTCTTGATAGCACGCTTTCTCAAACAAGGTGCTCGTGTGACCCAAGCACAGTAGCACTTGTAGTCAATCCACGCCTACGCAGGTAGATTGACTACCTGAATCCTCTGTGGCACGTACAAGGTAAGCCAAGATATATCTAGGGGTTTTCTCATTTGACCGATGCTCCGTTTGAGCCGGTCTGAAGATGGCGGGCATCTTTGGAGGAGATGCCCTCCGAAGCTTAGCTGCTGCTACGCCGGCCGAGCAGGTCGAACGCATTGAGACTGTCGACACGTATGAGCGAGGCCTCATCGCCACGTCCAGGAGCTGCATGCCCCTGTGGACCCCGTGGATGAGATGAAGCCAGCCCAACCTAAGCCATTAAGGCTTAAAGTTAACGCCTACTAGGGGAAGGAGGGAGAGAACCTCCACTTCTGGGTCAGAGACGTAGAGCTCACCATGGATGCGGCTCTCATCTCGACCGAGCGACTTCGGGTCGCTTTCGCCGTGTCCAACCTGGGAGGTCGGGCGAAGGCCTGGGCATACACGCGCGAGGCGACAACGCCGGATTGTGAAGCTCTGCTGTGTGAACAGCTCAGAGCCGGCCTTCCGCCCGGCAAACTATGAATATCGTCAGCGCTCGCGCTTCCTTGCCTGTAAACAAGGGAAGCGTGAGCTGCACGAATACATCCAGGAGATGCGAGTACTCGCTGCATATCTGGTGGGGAACCCCCTACCCGAACACATCAAGGTGACAGTGTTCATGGATGGCCTGAAGGTGGGCCCATCCCGCACACAGTTGTTCCGCATGCATGCGAACACTATGGAGGATGCGATCCAAATCGCCCTCCAAGAGGAGTACAGCCACAAACAGGCTCGTACTCTTATGTCAATGCGGCAAGGCCACAATTCATCAACAGTCGCAATGCAGGGAGCTCCAGCAGCCGGAGCTAGCACCGGGCCGGTACCCATGGAACTGGGTACGGCCGTACAGAGCTCCATCCGTTGCTACGGATGTGGGAAGCTCGGGCACATGCAACGTGCCTGCCCTGCGGGAGGGCAAAGGAAGTTACCTTCCAAACCTAGGGGCTCGAGGGGCCCGTGGCAGAAGCCGCGACCCAAGGCCCAGGGGAACCGGGGTCACCAGTAGGGGCGGGGCGCCCTACTGGGGAAGATCTAAGTCCCCATGGTAGTTGTGCGGACGGCGCACGCCATGGAGGCTTAGCCCCTGAGAGCCTGGGCGCTCTCGAGACGAGAAAGAGCAGCGGCGGACTGCTCGTGGTACACGCGAGTGTACGGGGATATGGAGATCCCTTTAGAGTCCTGATCGACTCTGGGGCGTCGACGAACTTTGCTCGACGCCAGACGGTCGCGCGGAATGGCGGCAAGTATGCCGATGCTTTGCGAGAAAGCAAAGGCAGGGGCCAGGTCTCGGTGAGACTGGCCGATGGTACGGTGGTTAGCGTACCTGGTGTCCGGATGGACCTGGCTGTAAAGTTTGAGGACTTTGACAGCACGGAGTCGTTCCTTGTCCTAGACATGGACAAGTACGACTCGATCCTGGGTATGCCGTGGCTCGGAAAGCACGAGCCCTGGATCGATTGGCGCGGTAAAGCCATTGGGGCTAGCCGGCCCGCAGTCTCCGACAGAGCTTTGGTGAGTAATGTTCCCACCTCAGCTCGGGACCGGGGCGCTAGAGATATACGCAAGCGCTTATGCGCCCGAAAAAGTGTTGAGATTCGCTGATTCTAACGAAGATGTTGCGATGAGCCTCATAGCCGGTCGTGAGACCAAGGCTCATTGCCAAGCGTGTGGGATTGCTACTATGGCAAGTCCCAACGCTGAGAGTCGTCGCGCCGTATGGGCTTCAACTGTGGCAGTGCCGGACGGCACTGACCAGACGGGTAACATAGGTCCGCAAGCAGCAGAGGCTGCCGAGGAGAGCGCTAAAGGCGTCTCCTGTGTGGGTAACATAGGTCCACAAGCGGGTAACGTAGTTCCGCAAACTGCAGAGGCTGTTGCTCCAGCGACGTTCGATTGCTTGGCCACTCAATTGTTTAGTGTGGCGAGGCCGATGAAACCTTTATCGCCCAGGGGGTTTGTATAGCGCAGCCCAAGATGTTCCTCAGGGTATAAACCCAGAGAATCGACTTGAGAGTCAACAGCAAGGCGATTGATCCTAAGGTTCGCAGCCGCGAAGCTTTAAACCCAGAGATTCACTCCCCTTGGTTGGCGTGGGTACCTCGTGTAATCCCTGTCGGCTCGTTTGTCTTCGACGGAACGGCACTCCACCGATTGTAAGTGTAGCCTTGAAGAAGTGCCGGAGTGCACGTCTAATCCAGAACGTACCTCCACACCAAAAGGCAAACCCAGAGAATCAGATCACCCGGAACCCAGAATATTATAGATTCAGGGTCCGGGATTTCGGTCAACTCCGGGACGTGGAACTTAGAAGACACCTTACCCCAATGCCTTCTTAGCTTGATAAAATCAACAAATACAGAGTATACAAACACTACAACTAGCCGTCACTTATTCTTTTGGACCCTCGGACGGTGGGTCACTCCTACACTAGGCTCACTCGAGTCCTAAATTCAGGGGCCTAGCTCCCCTGAGACTCACACAAACGCGCACCACCTCCAATACAGGAGGAAAATACAATCACTATCAATAACCTTCCCTTCACACAAGCAGTCAATACAAAATCCTGGAGGCGACTACTTAGCACCCCAGAATACCCTTCGAGAATATGAAATGGGCTACCACGAGCACCCAACTAGGATATGGAATAGATGGATCACTCCAGGAAGCTCAAGGCCGTCACTGGTCCCCACCTAACTGGACTTGAGTTTGATGGAGTCCACACAGACGGTCGTCCTTCACCGTTGATGTACCCTTAGCGTCCCGCGGTCGTAGTCTCGGGTCCTCCGGAATGGTCGTCGGCAGGCTTGGCCGAAGTCACTTGCGCAGTACAGGGAAAATTGAACTCTGTTTGTCTTTTATCAGCTACTTCTCTTTCTCTATCTCTTCTGCATTCTTTTGGGCAAATATCTTCTGTTCACTATGCTTGAGGTCGAATATCTTGTCTTGAGTATACCTTGGGTTCAGCGGTCCAAACTTGCGATCGGCTTGCGATTCCATTGTTGTCAGGCTTCGAAAGTGCCATATGTGGGTCTTTAGCCTTGGTCTAATATGACACGGGATTCCCTCTCGATTCCTTGAAAGTGTCCACTCTGCACATCCATGCTGATCCTTCAAGGTCACACATCACTTGATTGCAAACTGGCTTCGGACTGACTCGAAATCCAGAGAATCTCGTGACACTCAGGGTCATCCCTGAGATTTCTGTGAAGCTCTGGGGGTCATTGGGGTCTATGATGATCTCTGGATATTAGCTTGGGAGACATTGGATTTTGGTATTTAGAGTCTGGATTCGCGGTCCAAACCCAGAGATTCATCTTGAACTCTGGGTCACCCGTACTCAGGGGGGTGAACTCTGGGTCACCATGCGGTACTCTGGATATTAGGTCTGCTGCGTCACAGACTCGCATATATCTCCACAAATTATTAATAGATGCTGAAAAATTAATACTTGAAATCCAAGCACTTAGCGGGTTTAGCGGCCTCCTGCGCATGATCACGGTAGTAGGGGGTTGGTTTCTCAGGGTAATATGATCCTTTATCGTTACTTTGGTCCACAGCAAGATGAGGTGTACTCTGGGATACGTTCGCCAGAGACACTTTCCGCCAGACTTTAGGCACTCATCGTAAGGGAAAGTCCGCGGCTGGACTGAGTGTTCTTTGCACCCCTGGGTGTGCACTCCCAGGAATCACACTTCCAGCCAGTTGGGCCCATCTGCGGTCAAGTACTGGATTTATCCCATAACATCATTTTCTTCCCACAAACGCCATCCGTGTCACACGGGTACAGCCGCGCCGCATCCAAGTCATCCACCAATCACAGTCCAATATGCACTCCAAGTCACAGAGGTGACGGCACGTCGTCGGCAATTTTCTGAAAACCGCCTCGTGTCAACCGCCCCTCCTGGTCCGGGTCCATCAAAGAGGAAATCGCTCCGAACTGGTGAACCATGGCCAGGCCACGAAAACACAGAGCATCAGCCGCTGTTAAGATCAACGTGGCCGTTGCACTCTGTAGGCTCCCTGGGTTCCACACACTTCGACGACACCCTGTCTCCCTAACGGTTGGTCGGGACCTATCTTCAAGGTTCTCTTCTCAAGCGCAAAATCTCCAACGGGCAACGCGGGGTCATATCCCCATTTCACAAATCGTCAACATGGGCAAGTCTTCGCCTACGGACGGCAAGCAAGCAACATCGGCCCAGGGTGCGGCTTCTTCCGGCAACGTGTCCCCTCAGGTGGTCGCCGACAACACACCGGCAGCCGACTCTCAAGAGGCACCGCCTGGCGACACTCTGGTGGACAAGTCTGAGGCGAAGGAGGCCAGGCAAGTCCCGCTCTCTGGTGCCGCAAGCAAGCCTTCCGGCGCCGACGTATGCAAAGATGATAATAAGGCGTCAGCTGACGCTGCAGCTAGCGACACGGATTTTGGATCCAAGGCTCCGGAGATGAACCAGAAGGACGCCCCTGAATTCAAGATTCCACGGCATGCGACCCTAGAGGACGTCAGGGGGGCTTATCTTTTCGGGTATGCTCCAGCAGGAGGAGGTTGATCTACCTGACTTCTTGGTTCCTGAGTGTCCTCCACACTGGAAACTACCGGATCCTCCTAATCTCAAGACCAATGCATACCTCGTGGGGGTTCCTGGCATTGTGAATGACATCCGCGCAGGTGCATTTGCTATGGAGGGTTACGGTGGTGCGACCACTCTCATTGGTTTTGAGGAGCTCTCGGATGACGACCTTCAGGAGCTGAAGGAAATCTGTGGCGTGAGAGGCGGGGTCGATGTTCTGACCTACGGCGTTCACCTCTTTCGTCCTACGATCTGGACAATGCTCTGAATTCCATCGGGGTTCGGCAGCACTTTCGGTTTTACCAGCTTTTCGTGGATCTTTGACACCAGCTGCAGATGTGTCCATTCGTCAACATCCTCCACTTTCCTGGACTCTCCAAGCACAAGGGTCTTGGACGTCAGATAGTCTGCTGCCTGGTTGAACTCTCGCTTGACATGTACCAGACGCACAGACTTGAACTTAGTTTTCAGAACCTCATATTCGGCCAGCTTCCTCTGGAGGTTAGGCTGGTTACAATTGATGAGGCCTTGGGCTTGCTGAATGGCGATCCTAGAATCTCCAACCACAACGATATCTCGAACTCCTTGCTCAATCGCCAGAGTGAGGCCCTTCAGGAGCCCATGATACTCAGCGTCATTTACGGTCACATCTTCCAAGATGAAACCCTGAGCGTCTAAGATCTCCCATCCGGGGAGACGCCATAGGATACACCCACAGCTCCCTTGTCGCGTGGACGTCTTAGCCGCACCATCGAAACTCAGAATATAGCCTTCGTAATCCGCCTCCAGCATCTCTATACTGATAGGTACTGGAGGTTTGACGCGTCCCTTGGCCGGGATCAGGTTCTCAGCGACTTCATCCAAGTGTTCTCTGGGGGTGATACCCGCACCTAGGATCGCAGCGAGACCGTCCTCGTCGCGTTGAACTCTGCGTATTTCCAGGTCCCAGTGAGATAACTTCAGCCCCCACTTCACGGTCCGACCATCTGCCGACTGAGAGGTCAGCAGCCATTTCAATACAGAGTATCGCGTATAAACGACTATCCTGGGGCTGCCCTCAATCAGAGTGTGGAATACCTCCAAGACTCTCAGGATAGCGATTACCTCTTTCTCGGCAATGTGGTACCTCAACTCAGCATCATTCAGAATTCGTCCCGTGAATCGGACCGGGTGCACAACCCCGTCGTATTCCTGGTCCAACACAGCGGACGCCGCCCACGGATTTGCGTGTGGAATAATCACGAACGGCCTTGAGCGGTCAGTATGCCTGAGCAGTGGAGTCGAGACAATCTTGTGCTTCAGGATTTCAAATGACTCCTGGGCTCTAGACAGATCTTTCCTAGATTTCATCTGCTCCTCGGTCAGCTCGTACAGGACGGCTGCAATCACGGGTAAATCTTCAATAAACTTGTTGTAATAATTCAGACTGCCCATGAAACTCTGAACTCCCTTCAATGTTGTTGGAAACGGTAAATCTTTGACACCTTTTGCAATCTTCGGAATTGCCCTGATACCCTCAGCACTAATCTCATGCGAGAGATACGGGATGGACAACTTTCCGAACTCACTCTTAGGAAGGCTCACGGAGATATTCCAGTAACGTAGGCGGAATAGCAACGCATTCAGGTCCTGGCATAGTTGTTCCCAAGTAGGAGCACCATGGGCGATGTCGTCGATGTACGAACTTCGACCCAGGACAGGTCCCATCTGAGAGGGAGCCGGGATATTACGCTGAAACACCGTCATCTCGTCCGTCAACACTGGGAGGCGAGGTATACTATCACCTGAAACTTTGGGTTCCCCAGAGTTCAGTTTCAGAAAATGTAAGACATCCTGATCCACCTCAGCTTCTTCCTCAGGGGGCAACCGCAAGAATCCCCACAGGCAGTTATTGAGCACCGCCTGGTAGATCAATGGTGCATTTTTAAGGCCGAATGGCATCCTGACCCACTGGTAGTGCCCGTAGGGACAGACGAACGCAGAGATTAACTTGGCTCTCTCGGTCATCTTAATAGCCCAGAAGCCACTAGCCATGTCCAAACTCATAAACCACATCGCCGATTCGAAGCCAATCAGGAGATCGTCAATGAGTGGCAAGGGGTAGTGTAAGAGCTTGATGAGCTATTCACCACACGGTAGTCGATGCACATCCGGATATCTACACCATTCTTCTTAAGGACGATCACGATCGGAGATGCCCAGGGAGATGTAGAGGTTTCGATCAGTCCGTTCTCCAGAAGCTTCTTCAGCAGTTCATACACCTTGGTCCACAGATGCGGTGCAATAGACCTTGGGCGCTGAGTAACTGGTTTAGCGTCACCCACATCCAGGTCACACACCACTCCACGAGCGGGTGGGGGAGCCGCATTGCCATCTCCTAAGAAAATCTTCCGATGATACTCCAGAATTCGTCGCACTTGGTCTTCCATCTCAGGCGTTGTCTTCCCAGGGACTCCAACATCGGCCTCCTCGATCTTGCACTCAGGAGTCAGGTCTTTTATCTCAGGAAGCATAACCAACTGGTCACGCAACTGAGAGAGTAACTCGCTTCCTTCCCGCATATAAACCGCAGGCTCATAGTCAAGGTCCTCGGTCGATAGTCTCATGCAACGCTCATATTCCTGCTTTAACTTCTCCAATGGGGTCCCAGGCATCCCAGAGATTGGGATATCCCAGTATTCCTCAACGGCCTCCAGCGAGTCATCGTTATCTACAACAGAATCCAGAGAATCGCTCTCCTCACCCCGCCAATCCTGAAAATCACTGTCAATTTCCACCCCTAGACTCGGGGTTTCGGCGGCATGTGAAGCAATGCCAGACAACTCATCCATAAGGCTGTTATCACTTAAATCATTCGTATCAACAGCCATGTCTCGAGATTCCCGAAAGCTCACTGGAGACACTTCATCCGTCTGAGTTGAAGCATCTTCTGCGAATCGTACACGACGGATCTTTGGTTTCCTGAGAATCGAGGCGAGCAGCGCTGTATCAGCCCCCATTGCAGGTCGCGACAAAATCTTCGTAGGCCACTGATATTTTGGAGTATCAACACAGGGTGGTTCCAACGCTGCTAAACGTTCTGCACGAATCCTGCCCTCACGTGACTGGACATTTTCCAGAATGAGGGTCTGCCACTCACGATATGCGAACGACCCAGGACGCACAAAGCGTCCGGCGCGCGGGAAAAAGCCATACTCTACAATCCGGGCGACCGGAGTTCTATTGTCAATCCAGACGTCCTTGTCCGAAATGTTGACCACCTTCACAGCAACCGGCCAGGATTTTGCAGCGTAAATCAAGCGGGTCACTCAGCGATCACCTCGTCCTGCCCACACGACTTCACGTTGTGGGTTTGTCATCCCATACGAAATCTTCACCACCTTGGATTCCCCAGGGGCCAAGTACCAACTACTTGTGGTTTCCACAGGCATGTCAACATCCAGACGCTCCTCTGGGTTCCATCCACACATCACGATCGTTTCTTCATCGGGAAGCGTCACAAGACCTTCACGGATACCAATCCTCACTCCAGCTGCAAACATGAAACTCATACCCAGGAGAACTTCGATTCCTTCGCCAATATTAGCGACCCAAACATCCAAGAGGTACACCACTCTCGAACCGAGAGTGATCTTCACCTGAGCACTGGCGCCGATGTACGTCGGAACACCTCCCATACCGGATACCTTGGTTTGTTTGTGCGACTTGAGGCGGAGTCCGAGCTTACGCGCTAAGTCGAAACTCACAATGTTCACAGTCGCACCGGTATCCAGGAAAACGTTCGTCCGACAGTCGTTCACGGCACCATGCACCATCGCCACATCACGTTTCTTTGGGTCAGGATCATTATCTTCCCACCATCCATAGCGTTCCCCAAGGTTTAGTTTGTACTCCCTAATTTCTTCAGAGTTCACTGCCCCAGGGTTCACTTGTTCAGGATGTTGAATTTCAGGGAGAGTCATGAAATCTTGAGTCAAAGTAGTCATGCATTGTTGGTTATCTTGGTTTCTTGTTCTCAGCTCCGGGCCTACAAACACTAGAACACATAACTCTGGGGCCTTCACTGGCCCGACGCGTACTGGATCCCCATCCAGCGGGCTTATTGGTTTGACGGCCGCCCAGAGTTTGCTTCGCCATCCAGGAGCTTATCCAGAATTTGGCTTGGCATGTCCTTCAGTGCACCTTGGCGGGCGAGTTTCTTCACGGCTTCCAGGATTTTCCAGTCTTTACACGGCTTTCCGAGATGCATCTTTCCACAGTTCTCGCACGGTTGCGCTCGACACATGTGGGTTGGATGGCCTGTTTCCAGGCAACGGTCACACTTCCTGTCCTTCCAGCAGTCTTCTTCAGGATGTCCCCATTTGCGGCACTTCTCACAGAACTTGTCCCAGTTAGGGTTCTCGCGACGGGGAGACCGCAATCCAGAATTCGCATTTGGTCCAGAGTAGGCGTTTGGTGGACGCCATCCCATGTTATCCATCACGCGATATACCTCGTTTGTCAAAGTCTGAGTCCACTCGACACCCTTTGTGCTCGGCAGATTTCCAGCGCTAGACGTAGTAGCTTCTTCTCCAGATATCTCACGAGTTGACCCTGAGTTCACACTCGAAGTCCTTGCGGGAATGCTGGGTTCATCGGTAATTTCCTGGAAACGCGCATGCAATTCAGAATCTTCGTCCGACTCGGAGTCTGAGACACCGCCCCTAGTTACGTATGCACGTCCGGTACGCTTCGACTTGAAGCGTCCCTGAGGGATATTGTCGTCACGAAAGTCCCGAACTCTGGGTGGCGGAGCATCCCAGTCGCTGCGACTCCAAACTTCTTCGTCCTGTTCCAAAGCGTACTCCAGGTCAGCGATATTTCTGAACCTTTGACCTTGCAGTGACGTCTTAAGACGCGTGTCCCTGAGTTTCGTAATGAACCTCCGAATATGCTTCTCTAGGCGTTTCGAAGACTTGCGAAAGTCAATGTCAGCCTTGCCAGCGGCGGAATTCAGACGATAGAAGAAGTCCAGGGCGCTTTCAGAGTTCTTCATTTCCATCGTAAAATATCGCTCAGAATACGATGAGCGCGCCTTGCAGTATTTCTTCCTGAAGGCGGATGCCAACTCCTTCCAGTCACGCTGAGTGTGCTTGGGTAACTGGTTGAACCAGTCACGCGCAGCTCCTGGGAGCTTCAGTTTGAGTTCCTGAGTTCGCATCTTCGTGGACCAACCTCCTTGAGCTGCCATGTTCGCGAAACGCTCCCACCAATGCACCCGTTCTCTGAGTGACGCCTTAGTGTCGAACTCACCCAGAGTATTCGAGTTGATATACGGCCGGAATGTCAGGAGCGTAGTGCCAGCCTGAGTCGCAGAAGCCGCCGTCAGGTTAACCCCAGCGTCCTCATCCGAACTATCCTCGGAACTTTCAGAGGACGAGTCATCATCACTGGAGTCGGAACTCGGGTCCGAGTCCGAAGGAGGATTGACATCCCTGCGCTTCTTCTTATCTTGCCGATGCTTCTTGGACACAGAGCGCTTGGAGCCCGTCTTCGAATCTTGCGAGGGCTTAGATGCCGTTGTCCTCCTGGAATCCGACGATCTTCCCACAGGTACAGGTTCAGGCTTGACATCCTGTATCACCTTGGTTTCAGGAGCGCCATGCCCTCGCTTGACATGCTTCGTCCTGCCGGAAGTGTCGGCGGGAGACTGCACGAGGGTAGCCCTTCGCTGAGAGGCAGCGACTTCGGGAGTGTTCCTCAGATCAGCTGTCCCCTGTCTCTGGCCTGCGACAGTTGCGTTTCCACGGATTATACCATCGGACTCCTGGGATCGAATTGCGGTTTCAGGACTCTGGGCTACTGACAACCTCACGTTTGTTGCCAAATCAGGGGTCACAGTCGCACGCCGCCCTTGAACTTGAGCCAATGTTGCACGAAGGTCGCGCACCTGGCCGGCATGGAACCGCTGAATATTCTGGGAAGATTCTCGCTCTCGCTCTCTTTCCGCCTCAAGCTCTTGGACCTTCTGCTCCATAGTCGACATTTGCTCTTTCCAGCTAGCGTGGACTTCGGAAGCCCAACGCGCACGCTCCGCATCCGCTTAGGCTTCACGCTGTTGCCAACGCTCGGCGTAAGTGGCATCTAGACGCTCACTCTCAAGACGTACAATCTCCGTGACACTCTGGGTCGCACCCTGAGTTTCGGTGGGACTCTGAGCCTGATGAACATCTACATCTTGCGCTCGTCGTTCCGCTTCTCTCCGGGCGATCTCTGCATGAACCAAGCGATCCGTGAGTTCCTGGATCTGGCGGCGCGCATCCAAATCACGTTGTTCCCTGAGTCGCTCACGCTCCAAGGCATCCAGGCGTTCTCTGGCGAGGAACTCTCGTTGCTCCTGCTCCATACGGGCCTGCCACTCCTGTTGTTGTCGCAAGACATTCAGCTCGATTTGGGCGGGCCCCGATCTTGAAGACACAGACGAAGCAGATCTGGATGCACTCGAGCGGCTCGAAACAACTGATTTCCTGGACCTCGTCGAACGCCGAGAGTGCACTTCACTCTTGGAACTCTGATGCTGCATCCGCTCGTCGATACCGACGTCCCTCGTACCGTCAAACCCTGAACTCGGGTAAGCCTCCCTGGGTTTTGGCTCGGCGGTAGCTGCTGAAATCCTGGGAAGGCCGGTCTTCCTGGATGTAGCCTCTGGGTCAGAATGCACTGACGACTCCATCTCGACGTCTTCTTGCTCGACTGCCACATGGCTATGAGGAATGACCGTCCGGGTGATTTGGAATCCAAGATCTCCGGTAGCCGTGAAACCGTTTGCACTCTGGGCCACAAGCGCCAGAGCGCCTACTTGCTGTCCAAGCGATCTCATCGACGAAGACGAAGAGCTACCGTAAGACGTCTGGGCGCGACTCTCGTCTGAAGCGCGTGAAGTGCCAATAACACTTGGCACCAAGTCCGGAACAGCATCCTTGGCTTCCATCTCCAGAGATTCACGTCCATTGGACATGGAATTCAGGGGAGTGGAATTCTGAAGCGAAATACTGGTCGAGGACTTGTACGCTGGAAGAGAAGACAACGACGGTGTGGATAGGGCCGAAGGTGTCGACGGGACTTGTGGGCGAGGCGGTCCATGCTGGAAACGCTTGGATTGCGGCTCACCGTCACTTGACCCTCGCGGACTCCGTGGAATCCTGAGGCCGGTGACTCTGAACCTCAGAACAAACTGACGGCCCAGTAGATCCGCATCGTAATCGGTCATCAATAGATCACCGTCTCCATCTTCCTTGTGGTACTCCAACCTTGACACTTGCTCTTGAACGCTTGGTGTGGCGTGATCTTCAGAGTTCACCTTGGAAGGTACTCCAGCTGTCACCAATCTCCACTCCACCAGTTCCACCGCAATGAAATTCTGGACTTCCTCCATGACCGAACGCACCAGGCTTTCCGGAATCCTAGAAGCACGTGTCTCGGACCAGCCAGAGATCAAGTTGACGAACTCGAAACCAGCTTCGAAGAACAGAGTCTGCAGAATGGCAACACACTCGCGCGCGGTCATGATACTCTGGGGAATCGTAGTTGCCGTAAGATCCTGGACCGTTCCGACGCCCCACCGGGCTACATGGAACTCAGAGATCCAGGCTTCATCTTGATTCGCCAGAGACAAACGCCACTTGAGGTAGTCTCCAGTCGCATACGAGGCGGCGAAGTACGAGTTGGCATCCGGCTTTGGAGTCGGCCACTCGTAAACGAAACCTGGAGGTATCACTCTTCCAGGGCTCGCCTCTTCCCAGCGTCGAACTTCGCGACGAATGTACAGCACCATGGTTTCAGTTTCTGACGCCATTGTTCTTGGTTCTGGAACAGGGGTAGCCGTCTCCTGAGCGCCACCTTCAGGCTTCACCTGCGAACTTGGTGCCAACACCCTGGGTTCAGGGGGTGCGAACCAAGAGTTCACTTTGGAACTCAGGGTTTTCGCCTCCTCCTTCATTCGCACGGGCTCCGGCTTCACTTCCACAACAGACTCGTCCGAAGATGAGATCAAGTCAATCACCTCCGGGGACTCAACCGCATTGGCGCCTCCCTCCGACGCCTGAGCACCACCCTCGCGGGTGTGCTCCTCTGGAACTTCAGGGGTCTGCGACCCAGAATTCGCCTCCGATGAATCTTGGAACCCAGGGGAAACTTGATCCTCTGGGGTTCGCGATCCAGCGGCCGACTGATCTTGAGCAGCAGACGCCTCGACGTCCCGACCTTGCGCTACCTTGCTTTCGCGAGCAGCCTTTTTCGCCTTCCGAGCGTCGCGGACAACTGTTTCCAGGTCCTTGTGCTCTTCAGGCTCCAAGCCTTGAACACGACGCGACTGACGTGACGCCTCACCGCGTCCCCCGTCACCACGCCCACTCTTCTTCGCCCCTCGTCCTCCAGGCATCTTGGCAGCTTGAAGTTGACGGGCACTCAACTCTCCTTCAACACTTGACTTCGGTAAAATTCTCGACAATCGAATCCGGGCACGCGCACCAGCTGTGGCGAGGCTGATGAAACATTTATCGCCCAGGGGGTTTGTATAGCGCAGCCCAAGATGTTCCTCAGGGTATAAACCCAGAGAATCGACTTGAGAGTCAACAGCAAGGCGATTGATCCTAAGGTTCGCAGCCGCGAAGCTTTAAACCCAGAGATTCACTCCCCTTGGTTGGCGTGGGTACCTCGTGTAATCCCTGTCGGCTCGTTTGTCTTCGACGGAACGGCACTCCACCGATTGTAAGTGTAGCCTTGAAGAAGTGCCGGAGTGCACGTCTAATCCAGAACGTACCTCCACACCAAAATGCAAACCCAGAGAATCAGATCACCCGGAACCCAGAATATTATAGATTCAGGGTCCGGGATTTCGGTCAACTCCGGGACGTGGAACTTAGAAGACACCTTACCCCAATGCCTTCTTAGCTTGATAAAATCAACAAATACAGAGTATACAAACACTACAACTAGCCGTCACTTATTCTTTTGGACCCTCGGACGGTGGGTCACTCCTACACTAGGCTCACTCGAGTCCTAAATTCAGGGGCCTAGCTCCCCTGAGACTCACACAAACGCGCACCACCTCCAATACAGGAGGAAAATACAATCACTATCAATAACCTTCCCTTCACACAAGCAGTCAATACAAAATCCTGGAGGCGACTACTTAGCACCCCAGAATACCCTTCGAGAATATGAAATGGGCTACCACGAGCACCCAACTAGGATATGGAATAGATGGATCACTCCAGGAAGCTCAAGGCCGTCACTGGTCCCCACCTAACTGGACTTGAGTTTGATGGAGTCCACACAGACGGTCGTCCTTCACCGTTGATGTACCCTTAGCGTCCCGCGGTCGTAGTCTCGGGTCCTCCGGAATGGTCGTCGGCAGGCTTGGCCGAAGTCACTTGCGCAGTACAGGGAAAATTGAACTCTGTTTGTCTTTTATCAGCTACTTCTCTTTCTCTATCTCTTCTGCATTCGTTTGGGCAAATATCTTCTGTTCACTATGCTTGAGGTCGAATATCTTGTCTTGAGTATACCTTGGGTTCAGCGGTCCAAACTTGCGATCGGCTTGCGATTCCATTGTTGTCAGGCTTCGAAAGTGCCATATGTGGGTCTTTAGCCTTGGTCTAATATGACACGGGATTCCCTCTCGATTCCTTGAAAGTGTCCACTCTGCACATCCATGCTGATCCTTCAAGGTCACACATCACTTGATTGCAAACTGGCTTCGGACTGACTCGAAATCCAGAGAATCTCGTGACACTCAGGGTCATCCCTGAGATTTCTGTGAAGCTCTGGGGGTCATTGGGGTCTATGATGATCTCTGGATATTAGCTTGGGAGACATTGGATTTTGGTATTTAGAGTCTGGATTCGCGGTCCAAACCCAGAGATTCATCTTGAACTCTGGGTCACCCGTACTCAGGGGGGTGAACTCTGGGTCACCATGCGGTACTCTGGATATTAGGTCTGCTGCGTCACAGACTCGCATATATCTCCACAAATCCAAGCACTTAGCGGGTTTAGCGGCCTCCTGCGCATGATCACGGTAGTAGGGGGTTGGTTTCTCAGGGTAATATGATCCTTTATCGTTACTTTGGTCCACAGCAAGATGAGGTGTACTCTGGGATACGTTCGCCAGAGACACTTTCCGCCAGACTTTAGGCACTCATCGTAAGGGAAAGTCCGCGGCTGGACTGAGTGTTCTTTGCACCCCTGGGTGTGCACTCCCAGGAATCACACTTCCAGCCAGTTGGGCCCATCTGCGGTCAAGTACTGGATTTATCCCATAACATCATTTTCTTCCCACAAACGCCATCCGTGTCACACGGGTACAGCCGCGCCGCATCCAAGTCATCCACCAATCACAGTCCAATACGCACTCCAAGTCACAGAGGTGACGGCACGTCGTCGGCAATTTTCTGAAAACCGCCTCGTGTCATTAGACCATTGCGTACGTTCGAACAGACGTACTTTGACTATATATTCGTCCATGGCCGTGACTAAGACGGTCAGACGGCTATGGAGGTGTATCTGAAGCACCTCCGTCGAGGGTTTGAGGTCATGAGAGCTAACAAGCTATATGCCAACATCGACAAGTGCGTCTTTGCAGAGATAAAAGTCCTCGGCCGTTTGGTTAGCAGGGTCGGCGTACGCGCCGATCCAAGGAAGGTCAAAGCCATTGCGGCTTGGCCGACCCCGAGGTAACAAAAGGATGGTTGGGCTTAGCCAACTATCTTCATAAGTACAGCGCAGGGTACGCTGAACTTGCTCGACATTTGTCAGATCTCTTAAAGAAGGATGTCGATTGGCTCTGGGAGCAACAGCACCAGGATGCTTTCGACAGCATCAAGGCAAGCTTACAGCATGCGCTAGTCCTGGCTCTAGCGGACGAGAACTACACACCCATGGTGCGGTTCTTGCCCGACGGACAAGGACTTCCTGAGCCAGCGGATTGCTGGACGTCGATGAGTCTCGACTTCATCTTCGGCCTACCCGTCGATGACAAGGGAAACATCCGTATTTTGGTGTTTGTCTGTCGTTTGAGAAAGATGGTGCATCTTGCCCCGGTACGCGACAAGGTCACATGGAAACAAGCTGCATAGCTGTTCCTAGATCAGAGATCATAGTCTCTGACCGAGACCCGCGCATCACATGAGCGTTTTGAGACAACCTGTTCAAGCTTCTTGGAACTAAGTTCACGATGTCAACTGCATACCATCCGCAGACGGACGGTCAGACGGAGCGCGTCAGCCACGTGCTCGAAGATACTCTTCGCAGTATTTGTGCTGAGGCACCTCGGTCCTGGTCGGACCAGCTGCCTATGGTTGAGTTTGTATTCAATAATGCGGTAAACGCATCTACGGGGTTTACCCCGTTCTAATTGAATAGGCTACAACCCCTCCCCAGGTGTCGCTAACCTTGTGGGGAGGCACCGACACCTCCATCGTAAGTGGGGAGAGGCTCGGAAAGCCTTTTCCTCCCAGGACTCGGATATTGAGACAGAGTCTTTGAAGAGACAGTTGCCATCATTTATAGACAACAGGCTGACGCTATCAGTCGGGTTAGAGACGCAATGATGTCGGCCCAGGACAGATAGATGAGTACTTAGACAAGCATGGTCGAGGAAACTTAACCGTGTTTATGGTTGGGGACTTGGTCATCTTAGACACTAAGAACCTACCGTTAACGTTGGTTCGCTCCGTTGGGAATAACAAGATGAAGCACCGCTTCATTGGACCTGTTAGGGTCCTCGACAGGCATTGCGCTGCCTATATCATCGACCTCCTGAAGTCAATGGCGACGCACCCAACGTCTTACGTGGGGCGTCTTACACGGTACGATGGTCCGTAGGATCTTCCCCTGAGAGGGCGGAAGAAGATCAAGAGTGGGCGAGCTCCCCTCCTCAAACCGAGGTTGGGTCTCGCTGACAACACCAACAAGAGTTGTCAAAGCCTGCAAAAGGGAATGCAGGCTGGCACCCATGCGACGCACAAGAAGAGTAAGAAGGGGCCGCACGGTATGCGCTCCATTAAGAGCTATACCCATAAGCCGAGTGGTATGGATATCTCTGCGGCTCATAGCAGGCATCTGGATATGCGCCCAAAAAGCAAGAGCATCCAGGCTCCGATGGAGTTCCTTTAAGGCGAAAGCTGGAACTTGGTGGTTAACTCGCCCGTGGAGCTCCCGAGTCTCGCGACCGAGAGCGTCAACGTCCTGACGTAGGACATCAAAGGCAGTTGGTTTGTCAGACTGGGTGGCGGCCAGAGCGCCAAGCCCAATGTCAAGTGCAATCTCGATCGCATATATTCAATCACGGAGTCGACGAACTTCGTCCTGCAAAAAAGACCCTGCACGATCAGGACCCGAAGTAGGGGGCCTAGGAGGAAGTGACTGAGAACGAGCCTCATACTCGAATACGAGTGAGGGTTTCGCATGCCTTTCTTGATCGGAATGCCGAGCTTCACGTTCACGTGGAGCGTGTCGTCTGAGAGCAGCGGCGCTCCGGGCAGCGCCAGCCGCTAGTGAAGTGGGGAGGATATCCCACTTCACAGAATTGATGGGAGCCGGAAGACTGGCTCCAGGCAGGCTGCCCGAAGGTTGTTGCCCTCTGGAATCAGAGGCAGCAGCTTCATAAGTAGTGCAAGGCTTCTTAGCAGCTGCACGGGGTATGGCTGACGCTAAACGTCATACCCTCGATCTCTCTGAGAGGAAGGCTGGGTGCTACTCCTTAGCACCTCCATCTCAGTGATGAGCTGTCGCTTCACTACGAGGTGAGCGAATTGGTCCCGGAGGTCCTGCTGGATCAATATGAATTCCAGCTGAGCTTCACCCTGGAGCTCCTTGACTGGGCAACACGTGTGAGGGACCCAGCGGCCTGTGCAACTGAGAAGGTATGCTCCAGCTGCATCCAAGGAAATCCCCACACGGGGTGGAGATCTCCCTTGGTCTCAGACTTCTTCCGAAGTCTAGTAAATTCCTTAAAGGGAATTTTGGGCGGTGCAAGAAGCACGCACCTGGCGGCATCTATGTTCTCGAGGAATAGATGCACGTCCTTAATGAGGTGGCGCTCGTACGCACCCATGGATGTATGACCTCCTGTCAATGGACGTGGGTCCATGAGCTGATCATGGAACCGCAGAGAGCCATGGCTCTCATGGGGGAATATCCTAGAGCGTGGGTACGAACCCAACGCTCAGTGTGAGTACGCTCACGATGGACTGGCTGTCTAGCCAGTCGAGCAGCAAGTAGTTCTTCTTGCTGCTCATCGAGGTTGTTCGCAACCTCAAGAGGCTCTTCGTCATAGGCCTCATCAATATCCTGGTCGCTTACATGAAGCGACTAAAAGGCGCTGCGCTTCCTGGCGTTGGCCTAATTGGCATGGTTAGCGGTGTTGGTAACCAATGTCAAGTTCTTAGGAGGTAAAGCCTCTTTGGTGTCCACGTTGCTGTGGACGTCATCGGCACCACCAGCTGTGGTGTCTGTGTCGGGATTGTTAATCGCGGACTTGGACTCAGTGTTCTTGTTTTCACCCTCGTCTCCAGGGTAGGCTACAAGGGTATCGTCAGTCAAGCTGACTTGAGACTTACTCATGGACATGCGAATGGACCTTGGGTTCTCGCAGCGGACCGATGATGACGACGGAGATCGTCTGCGGAGCGAGCTAGTGCTCCCTCCGTGTTAGGTGCATCTTGCACCTTGTCTTCTTTCGCAATGACATCAAATGATGTCTTGGCTTTGCGGTGAAGCTTGGCCGTCTTTGACTTTGGCTTCGCAGCCTATGTCTTTGTGGGCGCAGAGGTGCCACTTAAGCTTCCCCTTCGGGGCATGCTCTGAAGTCGACGTGGAGACCTTGGGGACGTAATGGCAACGTGCCTGGAGCTCTGTGAGAGCAGGGAGCCGTAGCGCAAGAGCTCGGCGGCCCGTCGAAGAATTTCAACTCTTCGAGTGAAATGTGAAGGGTTCACACATTTGCCTCATTATGATTGGGTGAAATTCCAATCTAAGTGGGGGAGGATCTAACGGGATCACCCCTGATAGGGTACCGCTTCTAGAAGTAGATATACTTCTGTGAGTATTCGTTTTGTGATTACTTTATCACAAGTGGTGTGGGTCACACCACTGCCACGTAGGTTTGGCGGCTGAGGGCCAACCAACAGTATTTGACCTACTTTTATGCACATATATAGGAACAAATTATAGTTAATTACATTACAGGCCAAATGACCTAATTAACCATAAATAAATCAGTTTTAAACCTACTCTAAACTAGCTATTAAGTCCCATAAGACCGGGACTTGTGAACTGTCGTTCCCTAGGAGTATGTATACTCTTGATAACACTCTTCCTCAAGCAAGGTGCTCGTGTGACCCGTCACATAGCCGCATCACTGGCAGCGTCCACTATATTACAACTACAGTCACTACAGTAATTAATATGACCCAAACTAATTTCATCTAGCTAATACTAAATAGTCTGAGCACAGATTGTGTAGACAAATTTTGAACATTGACTAATTTTGAACTTCTAAATTAGTCTGAGATTCAATGAAAGTAGAGGAGTGCCTTTTCACCACCCGTACTATTCATTACTAAAAAATTCGATTTGCTTCGTTACTATCACACGTGTCCTTTTGGTGCTTAACTCTCTATAGCCTCGCAGTCCGATTTTTCGTTTTGTTTATTGCCTACAAATTCCTCAGGATACTTTTTGGCTATTTCCTGTAGATGAGGAAAGAGTTGGCTTGTAACTAGACTCCATCAATATTCAAAGATAAGCCGCAGCGCATCACAGCTTTGTTAGCGTAGTAGGTGCCATGCTTGCTTTGCTTCTGATTGACTTCTCTAGCACCCATTTGTATTAATTCGCAGTTCGAAAAACTGTCGTTTGGGGGCTGTTTTGAATGTCATCGAACGACATTCGCGTCACATACGCGAAAGGAACGACATTCCCGCTATATTCTGCTAATTCCCCGCCAGTGGATATCATGGAACGACATTCACGCTACACCTCATTTGTGCAACCGTAAAACTTTTGAGAGTGCAGATTCATGACCAATGCGAGGGCAACCTACAGTAGACATCATGGACGGCCAGATCCCGCTCCAGCTAAGCAACTAACTCATGTAACAATGAAATGAACCAGGGTAAGTTTACACGGTAGACTCTCTGGCAAGCGTCGGGGCGGTCATCAAGACTTAATCTGACAATAATACGCTCTGTAACGCGTATATGAGGACAGCGAACGGGTTTTTAATGAACATGCTCATGAATACCTTAATCATCGCAGGTGCTTATTGGTGGTTGAATCGCGTGATCTTCACCGTGCAGCTTCTTGGCCTGTTCACGTAATACGTATGTAATAGCAATCCATCTTTATTATAGACGTTAATAATTACATTAACTACCGATACTAGTATATTCTTTGGGATAGATGCCAGTCATCGAACTGCGAATCCCCCGGGGTGAACTACAGCCGGGCTGGGCCTCCTAATAGTAGGAATCGACTCCGCAGTGGAAGGCAAGACTATGCAAGAGACACATTTCATGCGACACTCCGACCAGCGGATCTACACACTTTTGTGTAATGGTAGCCTCAGTCTGTGGACTATGGACTCAGACAACATTTACGAATTAAAAATATAGGAGGAGGGCCCTTCCGATGAAATAAAATTGGTGAGGCTGTTCAACCAGCTAAAGCTATTCTCCCAATATAAACAAACAAAATAGAAACAGTCTATTAACTTATTCTAAAGTAGCTATTAAATCCCCTAAGACCAGGGACTAGCGAAGTTCCGTTCACTAAGAGTTTGTATACTCTTGATAGCACGATTCCCCTTCAGCGAGATGCTCGTGTGACAGTGTCGCAGGTGCAACCAGGGTTCCTGGGAACCTGAAGGACCTATGGAGTGGCTTAGCCTTACCAATTACTAGCACAAGTACAGCGCGAATTATGTTAACTTGGCTCGGCCACTATATCACCTTCTAAAATGCCACTGAGTGGTGCTGGAGCACCGAACAGCAATATTCTTTTGAACCTATCAAAGTGAGTATTCTCGAAGTGTCGATATTGGCTCTTCCGGATCCTGACCGTCCGTTTAGTGTCGTCAGTGACGAATCCTATTTGTCAGTGGCTGCGCACTGCTGCAAGCGGACGCTGATGGGCGTGAACGCGTCATTCCTTTAAATCTCGGTAGCTAAATGTAATTACAGATACAAAATTAAGAATGTCAGTAGCGTACCAACAAACGGCGGATGGACAAGTTGAACATGTGAATACGATACTGGTAACACATCTCCGTAGCTACGTCAGTGGCCACAAAACTATTTGGAGTTTGTATCTGGCGCTAGAAAATTTGCGGACAACAGGAAATATCAAGACTCCATCTAGATGACTCCTTTCTTCGCAGGTTTTGGGGTACGACCCAACGATGCAGATTATTGTGACGCTCGGTCAACAGATACATGGGAATCTAAAAAGGCAACGACATTCCTAATCCATATTTAACACATATCACGCGAGCTTCAAGCTGAGGTGAGAATTTCGACTGAAATAATGAAATTGCACTACGACAAAGGTCGAAGAGATCAAACTTTTAAAGTTGGAGATATGGTGCTAGTATCGACTAGACATGTCAGTGTTGGAAATTCTGGTGCTACGAAACAGATATTAACACCAAAGTGGATAGGTCCGTATGAAGTGATTGAAAATGTGCAAAGAAGTACGTCATACTGGCTAAACGTTCCTCAAGAAAGTGTACTACACCCTGGGTTTTGTACGATGAGCTTGAAGCTACTTCGGAAAGATAATTCCTTATCCCGGGACAACATCGTACCCACAGTTCGGTTGAAGGATGGAACAGGGGGTCATCTAATAGAAGACATCTCGGAGAATCGATTTGGAGATGACGACCTTGATGAATACAAATGTAAATAAGTAGGGACGGCAGATGATATTACTTGGGATCCAGCATCAAATTTGCAGTCGACTCTAGGATTGATGCAACGATATCTAAAAAGAGCAAATGGACTTAACCCGCGCGGATCAAAACGATTACGAAACAAACAATTGTTAACAGCAAACTACGTCAGAGAAATTCAAGCATCAACCGAACAAGGTGACAGAGATGCACATTATGATTCCATCATATCGAGAGAATTCGTGTGCGAAAACAATACGGCCTTTAGGGGAGATCGTGTTATCAATGGAGGATTCGAGCAAGAGCGACGATTAGGAAAAAAGTCACAGCCGACTGGCGATTCTTTATATTTACATATATGTTAGGGAGTAGGTAGAACTACTTTTTGTTGAGAGGAGCAGTGATTTCAGATCCACCTTCTCCAAGAACGACTAGACGTAACACTCGCTCTTTTAAACCGTCCAGCAAGGAGCGATTTTGTTTTTTACTGCATATGCAACTTAACTAGACTTAGCATTTGTATTTAAAGGGTTGTGGTAAACTTGAGAGGCTGGGTACAATAAGTCGTGAATGGGTATGGACAAGTCTAAACAGTCAGTAAACCGCATATTGAAACCAAGCTTTGCAAGCTTAACATGCATACTGCGGTAGAATGCAGGGTGAAATAGCCGTATCGTGGTACAGACACGAGACAGCTCCAGCTCATACGGATGTTCCGTTTCAGAAATTTAGTGTGTAAAACTTCCAATACAGAGAATGAGATACTTAGAAGGGGGTCATCCCCATGACAACTGCAATCAATGGATTCGTCTTCATTATCGAGGCTACTTACTGGCTAGCTGTTTGTTTTGCGCTTTTTGTTGTTAGCCGGGCCGATCGGCGTTAGAGGCTCGACAGGCGTGCCAGGTGTTGGTAGGGCTCCGGTCGTTGTATCCATAGGTCGACGCATCCGAATGCTCCTTCTTGTCTCGGCAGGATTAGTTTGCCATTTGCCCACTCCCGATGCCACACATCCCAGCACGTAACAGCGGCACCACGTATCTGGTGCCGTGGTTTCATGCACAGGAATACCGGCCCAGTCTGACTGCAGGCACCACAAAAATACGCTGTAGTGGCGGTCCTTTGGCCGTCTTCACGAAGGAGGGAGCAGTATTAGCATGCGCGCTGACTGCGCTTTGGTTGGATTGTCTTGTCCCTCCAGACGTCAAGTAGCTGCGGAGCGTGCCCCGTCTGGGTAGCCTCTGTTCGTTTTTTGTTCAGATAACTGTTTGCTGTGTTCCCAAGGTGTTACCTTCGTACAAATCTGACTCTCGAAGTTGACAGAGCTGGCGATGCAGACTCTTAATGTATATGACGTGAGTCATAGGCTTAGATGTCTTGTTCTTGTGGTAAGCCTCGTGGATAATATATCCGTTTACAATTGCGAGCTCGATAAGACCAAGAACCAGCAACTTGTAATATTTTTAACCGTACTGCGCGCTGGATAGAACAACGCTGGAGGCGCAGCTGGTCGTGGACACCCACACCCCCATGAAGGAGTGATAGCCCTTCACGACTTGAGGGCATGGTACCCTCTTGCTGCGTCGCGCGATTTTGCGAAGCCACACGACCCATCTCCAAACTCCCGCCAGTGCACAAGAAGTAAACTGGATGCGAGTCCCACCAAATGATGGCTGCCATGTTTGATACTAGTGTTGACCGAGCTAGTTTGAAAGGCCCTCGAGCGATATTAGCAGGTCGTGACTTCTTCTTTTCAAAAATATTCTTGCAGTATCCTAGGCGGTTGGTCATAATGGTTCCCACACAATAAAACCCCATAAGCAGCATTTGCATTGCCAAAAACGCAGATGTATGAATTGATCTATGACAACAAATCTCACCCCTTGCTTCTTTGTGTCTGACCCCAAACCGCAAGTAGATTGTGTACTACCGCAGCTGGACTTGATTTCATGTCTGCCTTGTGCGCGTGTTCCTTCTTACTACATTACACTTCAAAGCTGCATTTAGGCAACATAACAAAACAAAATTAGTCAAAGATAAACAGCATAATTCAGTATAACGAAAATTACGAGCAAAAAAACGCACCGTATGCAGTAAGCGGCCACCGCACTGCACAACATGAATAGCTTCGTACCCCACTTGTGCGGTTTGTCTTTCATGTAGACACGCATCTTATTGAAAGACGAGCGCCTTGGTAGGATTGCCTCATCGAAGGCCACGTGTGAAGGCGCCACAAAATCTCTCTCAAACGTTCTCTGGCGCATTCGACGACATTGCAAATTTTCCAAGCCCTATCGGTTGTAGCCCGGATCTGAGGTCGGCTTGAAGTGCAAATTACGAGACATCTCCATGAATCGATCGCGTCGTAAAGCTGACCCAAAAGCACCACGCGAGATACCACCTTCATCCGTGGCTTTCGAATGGTGCGCTAGCTTTTCGCGATTGGGTGCGATCGCACGTGCAATAGGCAAGCCGGTAAATCGGCATAGCTCATGGGGAAGTATCGGCTTCATCCTTTTTAACTCGTTGCGAATATCACGATTTGTCTTTTTAGGGAGTGGGTGTTCAGGTAGCGTTTGTTGCGACACCGCTTGTATGCGTCATCCACACGCAGCGAAACCATTCCGCGGCAGTACTCGTTTGAGCGGATGGCCACATGCTGCCATAGCGAAACAGGCATAAAATGACAAAAAATGCGAGGCATTGCGCAGTGCTCCAGGTGTAGGCCTGAATATCCTTGTCGTAATCCAGGATAGCTTCGGGAATTGTTCACAGGCTCGTACGGAGTCATCACGTAGTCGTAGATATCCGGCTTCCCCGCATCTTCCCCACCCGATGCCGACATATCGCGCAATACATCACTCTTAAGCTTGCCAGCGATGACTTCGTTCTCACACCCCCAAACTGGTCAGGAAACATGACTTCAGCAGCAATTTCCGACTCCGTAGGCTCGTCCCCACCATCATCGGACCCATAGTGAAATCAGTGTGCTCACCATCGTCATCACCACCAGTTTCAAGATCGTCTTTCGCTGCGTCGTCACCGGAATCCATTGCTCCATATTCGTCTGCGTTTTCACCGTCACTGGCAATGTTGAGGGCGTCTTCGTTGTCTGTCAGAAGCTCGGTATTGAGTGGGTTTTCATCGCTATCGTCTTCTTCACTTGCATCTTATTGTACAACATACCATAACAAATTCAATTAGTAAAGTGTCAAATACAACACATCCATTCATACCCAGCATAAAATACAGCTTACCAGCACAAGAATCGCTTCTAGCTTCACCAGATCCCACATACGAGTCGTCGAGTTGAAACGAACCATCAGAGCCAATGTCATCGTCGACCGAGGCGACCGACCCTTCGCGCACATGGGGAGACGTTAAATGTTGCGCCGTTGATGTAGTGATTAGACGACGAGGGTTTGCTGCCACCATATTCTCCTTACAAACTAGCGAACGCCGTGCTGAGCGGGAAACACAACGCTTACCATTGTCTTGATCACGCATAGATAGGGGTTGAAAATCGTTGGGCTCAGTCCTCTTCATAGCAGCAGATAGTTGCTTTCAAGCAACTTGTGCTGCCCGTCGCAGCTAGCATCTCCACGGTCGGATGGACGAGGCATTCGCGCACGCGTTCGCAGTACTATGTAGATATAACAGTAGTTACTTATGTTAGCATTTGAACCGTAGTATAAGCGATAAATAAACACGTACTGTTGGCGTAATATTCTAGAACGGCATGCTCGCCTAGAAAAAGTCCACTCCATCGACACTATCAAGATAAGCACCAGGACGAATTATAGCGGTAGCGTTCTTCTAGGTTTCGTCTTGGTGCTCGCTTGCTCGTCCAACCTTGTTCTTTCAGCTCTTTCCAGATTGATCCGAACGACAGGTCTCGGGGAGTGATGCCACAGGTTCGAACTAGCTTTCCTCGCGGCTTGACCCCTTGGCTCGCAAAATCTCGAGTGAAAAATATTCAGTGCTGTCGGCGAGTGGTCCACAGCGATTACCTCTCAAATGTATTGAGTACCCACCAAAACATATATCTCTACTTTTGAAATTTGTGTTGACTATCTCAAGTGATGGTGCTACAGAAACGGCGCATAAGCTAGAGATCATTATCTTCAAGTTTGTATACCTTCAGGTAACGGAAAATACATTCTTTACAAATTCTAAGTCAAAATTGCTCTTATGTAGCATAATGCAGCTTAAGAAAAAAGCAGTATTATGCAGCACTCAAGGCTGGAAGGGTTCAACCAACAAAAGTAGAGCACCGTGACTTCCTTATCTTGCTGGAGCATCTCCTTCCAACCAGCTTCCTCGTTCCAGACTCGTACTACTAGGGAGGTCCTCTTCCGGTGTACACGCAACATTATTGCGATATCTGTAATGCTCGTTTGAAAAAGAACGATATTCAAGCCACTATCGAACAATTGGTGGCAAAGTTTGACAAGAACCCAAGGTCGACCTGTGCGAAGCTCGTGAAAACGTTCATGAGTGGTCAGGATGACGACCCACCATCGTTCGTTCTGCGATCTGTGCTTGGATCGCTCTTTCGGAACCCTTCTTTGCGAACCCTCGTTCCTCCAGTCACGTGCAGACTAATTCGATGTGAGCCTAACGATGCTGATGTTCTCACTCACTTTATCGCCAGTTTGAATCAGGGTATTTAACGTTTTCATCAGAAGTGTAGCCATCCCGGTACGATTAGCCCAAAATACTTTCACCGATCGGTTCCATTGGTTAGTGGCAAAAGCTCTGAATGGACACAACCACATTCGCCGTACCTGGAAGACTCCTTGTGAGCCGTAAACGTTGCGCTGAATGCCCCATGAAGTTGACAGCGATTCATTCTTCACTGCCGACGCTTTTGCAACCTTTTCCACCCATGGAGACATCTACAAGTCGCGACGTTATGGAGAACTGGAGACTCGTCGACAGACAATCGTCACACCCGGTAATGCGTCCGATTCCAGTAGCAAAAGCTCCTCCACAATGAACACCACGCAGCAATCGAAACACTTAGTGCAGTTACTGGTGGAGGCAATCGAATCGCATCGGATTCGAGCTCCAGAGAAGATGTTGGAGCTGGACAATGCGCGTCGACGACTCTCTGGATTTTCAGTAGCCCAACATGAACGGTACCTTGTACTGCAACGCAAGGTCTTCCAGGCCAACAGGTGCGCAATAGGTGACTTTTGACTATAGCCAGAGTATGGAGGGAGATTGAGAGCTGATGATGTCGTGTTGGTGGGTTTTGGCTTTCGTGGAGAGCAGCGTGGTCTGCCGGAAGTGCTCTCATTGTCGCAAGATGAGGCCAAGCAGTGGCAGGAAATGAAAGCAGAAGTTGAGAAAGAGCAAGTGGGGTTTTGCCGGATGATGGCGAGAGGACTAGTGCAGAAAATGCGTTAATGAGACTGAAGTGCCGTCATTTGTTGGTCATGGGTAAGTGGGTGAACCCTAGATGAATTGATGAAGCTGCTGTGTTGATTATAGACTATTTTGTTGATTTGCAGTACAACTCCATGCTGACGCAGTGCTGGAACGACGTTTATGCAAGAGACACATTTCATGCGACACTCCGACAGCGGATCTACACACTTTTGTGTAATGGTAGCCTCAGTCTGTGGACTATGGACTCAGACAACATTTACGAATTAAAAATATAGGAGGAGGGCCCTTCCGATGAATAAAATTGGTGAGGCTGTTCAACCAGCTAAAGCTATTCTCCCAATATAAACAAACAAAATAGAAACAGTCTATTAACTTATTCTAAAGTAGCTATTAAATCCCCTAAGACCAGGGACTAGCGAAGTTCCGTTCACTAAGAGTTTGTATACTCTTGATAGCACGATTCCCCTTCAGCGAGATGCTCGTGTGACAGTGTCGCAGGTGCAACCAGGGTTCCTGGGAACCTGAAGGACCTATGGAGTGGCTTAGCCTTACCAATTACTAGCACAAGTACAGCGCGAATTATGTTAACTTGGCTCGGCCACTATATCACCTTCTAAAATGCCACTGAGTGGTGCTGGAGCACCGAACAGCAATATTCTTTTGAACCTATCAAAGTGAGTATTCTCGAAGTGTCGATATTGGCTCTTCCGGATCCTGACCGTCCGTTTAGTGTCGTCAGTGACGAATCCTATTTGTCAGTGGCTGCGCACTGCTGCAAGCGGACGCTGATGGGCGTGAACGCGTCATTCCTTAAATCTCGGTAGCTAAATGTAATTACAGATACAAAATTAAGAATGTCAGTAGCGTACCAACAAACGGCGGATGGACAAGTTGAACATGTGAATACGATACTGGTAACACATCTCCGTAGCTACGTCAGTGGCCACAAAACTATTTGGAGTTTGTATCTGGCGCTAGAAAATTTGCGGACAACAGGAAATATCAAGACTCCATCTAGATGACTCCTTTCTTCGCAGGTTTTGGGGTACGACCCAACGATGCAGATTATTGTGACGCTCGGTCAACAGATACATGGGAATCTAAAAAGGCAACGACATTCCTAATCCATATTTAACACATATCACGCGAGCTTCAAGCTGAGGTGAGAATTTCGACTGAAATAATGAAATTGCACTACGACAAAGGTCGAAGAGATCAAACTTTTAAAGTTGGAGATATGGTGCTAGTATCGACTAGACATGTCAGTGTTGGAAATTCTGGTGCTACGAAACAGATATTAACACCAAAGTGGATAGGTCCGTATGAAGTGATTGAAAATGTGCAAAGAAGTACGTCATACTGGCTAAACGTTCCTCAAGAAAGTGTACTACACCCTGGGTTTTGTACGATGAGCTTGAAGCTACTTCGGAAAGATAATTCCTTATCCCGGGACAACATCGTACCCACAGTTCGGTTGAAGGATGGAACAGGGGGTCATCTAATAGAAGACATCTCGGAGAATCGATTTGGAGATGACGACCTTGATGAATACAAATGTAAATAAGTAGGGACGGCAGATGATATTACTTGGGATCCAGCATCAAATTTGCAGTCGACTCTAGGATTGATGCAACGATATCTAAAAAGAGCAAATGGACTTAACCCGCGCGGATCAAAACGATTACGAAACAAACAATTGTTAACAGCAAACTACGTCAGAGAAATTCAAGCATCAACCGAACAAGGTGACAGAGATGCACATTATGATTCCATCATATCGAGAGAATTCGTGTGCGAAAACAATACGGCCTTTAGGGGAGATCGTGTTATCAATGGAGGATTCGAGCAAGAGCGACGATTAGGAAAAAAGTCACAGCCGACTGGCGATTCTTTATATTTACATATATGTTAGGGAGTAGGTAGAACTACTTTTTGTTGAGAGGAGCAGTGATTTCAGATCCACCTTCTCCAAGAACGACTAGACGTAACACTCGCTCTTTTAAACCGTCCAGCAAGGAGCGATTTTGTTTTTTACTGCATATGCAACTTAACTAGACTTAGCATTTGTATTTAAAGGGTTGTGGTAAACTTGAGAGGCTGGGTACAATAAGTCGTGAATGGGTATGGACAAGTCTAAACAGTCAGTAAACCGCATATTGAAACCAAGCTTTGCAAGCTTAACATGCATACTGCGGTAGAATGCAGGGTGAAATAGCCGTATCGTGGTACAGACACGAGACAGCTCCAGCTCATACGGATGTTCCGTTTCAGAAATTTAGTGTGTAAAACTTCCAATACAGAGAATGAGATACTTAGAAGGGGGTCATCCCCATGACAACTGCAATCAATGGATTCGTCTTCATTATCGAGGCTACTTACTGGCTAGCTGTTTGTTTTGCGCTTTTTGTTGTTAGCCGGGCCGATCGGCGTTAGAGGCGCGACAGGCGTGCCAGGTGTTGGTAGGGCTCCGGTCGTTGTATCCATAGGTCGACGCATCCGAATGCTCCTTCTTGTCTCGGCAGGAATTAGTTTGCCATTTGCCCACTCCCGATGCCACACATCCCAGCACGTAACAGCGGCACCACGTATCTGGTGCCGTGGTTTCATGCACAGGAATACCGGCCCAGTCTGACTGCAGGCACCACAAAAATACGCTGTAGTGGCGGTCCTTTGGCCGTCTTCACGAAGGAGGGAGCAGTATTAGCATGCGCGCTGACTGCGCTTTGGTTGGATTGTCTTGTCCCTCCAGACGTCAAGTAGCTGCGGAGCCTCTGTTCGTTTTTTGTTCAGATAACTGTTTGCTGTGTTCCAAGGTGTTACCTTCGTACAAATCTGACTCTCGAAGTTGACAGAGCTGGCGATGCAGACTCTTAATGTATATGACGTGAGTCATAGGCTTAGATGTCTTGTTCTTGTGGTAAGCCTCGTGGATAATATATCCGTTTACAATTGCGAGCTCGATAAGACCAAGAACCAGCAACTTGTAATATTTTTTAACCGTACTGCGCGCTGGATAGAACAACGCTGGAGGCGCAGCTGGTCGTGGACACCCACACCCCCATGAAGGAGTGATAGCCCTTCACGACTTGAGGGCATGGTACCCTCTTGCTGCGTCGCGCGATTTTGCGAAGCCACACGACCCATCTCCAAACTCCCGCCAGTGCACAAGAAGTAAACTGGATGCGAGTCCCACCAAATGATGGCTGCCATGTTTGATACTAGTGTTGACCGAGCTAGTTTGAAAGGCCCTCGAGCGATATTAGCAGGTCGTGACTTCTTCTTTTCAAAAATATTCTTGCAGTATCCTAGGCGGTTGGTCATAATGGTTCCCACACAATAAAACCCCATAAGCAGCATTTGCATTGCCAAAAACGCAGATGTATGAATTGATCTATGACAACAAATCTCACCCCTTGCTTCTTTGTGTCTGACCCCAAAACCGCAAGTAGATTGTGTACTACCGCAGCTGGACTTGATTTCATGTCTGCCTTGTGCGCGTGTTCCTTCTTACTACATTACACTTCAAAGCTGCATTTAGGCAACATAACAAAACAAAATTAGTCAAAGATAAACAGCATAATTCAGTATAACGAAAATTACGAGCAAAAAAACGCACCGTATGCAGTAAGCGGCCACCGCACTGCACAACATGAATAGCTTCGTACCCCACTTGTGCGGTTTGTCTTTCATGTAGACACGCATCTTATTGAAAGACGAGCGCCTTGGTAGGATTGCCTCATCGAAGGCCACGTGTGAAGGCGCCACAAAATCTCTCTCAAACGTTCTCTGGCGCATTCGACGACATTGCAAATTTTCCAAGCCCTATCGGTTGTAGCCCGGATCTGAGGTCGGCTTGAAGTGCAAATTACGAGACATCTCCATGAATCGATCGCGTCGTAAAGCTGACCCAAAAGCACCACGCGAGATACCACCTTCATCCGTGGCTTTCGAATGGTGCGCTAGCTTTTCGCGATTGGGTGCGATCGCACGTGCAATAGGCAAGCCGGTAAATCGGCATAGCTCATGGGGAAGTATCGGCTTCATCCTTTTTAACTCGTTGCGAATATCACGATTTGTCTTTTTAGGGAGTGGGTGTTCAGGTAGCGTTTGTTGCGACACCGCTTGTATGCGTCATCCACACGCAGCGAAACCATTCCGCGGCAGTACTCGTTTGAGCGGATGGCCACATGCTGCCATAGCGAAACAGGCATAAAATGACAAAAAATGCGAGGCATTGCGCAGTGCTCCAGGTGTAGGCCTGAATATCCTTGTCGTAATCCAGGATAGCTTCGGGAATTGTTCACAGGCTCGTACGGAGTCATCACGTAGTCGTAGATATCCGGCTTCCCCGCATCTTCCCCACCCGATGCCGACATATCGCGCAATACATCACTCTTAAGCTTGCCAGCGATGACTTCGTTCTCACACCCCCAAACTGGTCAGGAAACATGACTTCAGCAGCAATTTCCGACTCCGTAGGCTCGTCCCCACCATCATCGGACCCATAGTGAAATCAGTGTGCTCACCATCGTCATCACCACCAGTTTCAAGATCGTCTTTCGCTGCGTCGTCACCGGAATCCATTGCTCCATATTCGTCTGCGTTTTCACCGTCACTGGCAATGTTGAGGGCGTCTTCGTTGTCTGTCAGAAGCTCGGTATTGAGTGGGTTTTCATCGCTATCGTCTTCTTCACTTGCATCTTATTGTACAACATACCATAACAAATTCAATTAGTAAAGTGTCAAATACAACACATCCATTCATACCCAGCATAAAATACAGCTTACCAGCACAAGAATCGCTTCTAGCTTCACCAGATCCCACATACGAGTCGTCGAGTTGAAACGAACCATCAGAGCCAATGTCATCGTCGACCGAGGCGACCGACCCTTCGCGCACATGGGGAGACGTTAAATGTTGCGCCGTTGATGTAGTGATTAGACGACGAGGGTTTGCTGCCACCATATTCTCCTTACAAACTAGCGAACGCCGTGCTGAGCGGGAAACACAACGCTTACCATTGTCTTGATCACGCATAGATAGGGGTTGAAAATCGTTGGGCTCAGTCCTCTTCATAGCAGCAGATAGTTGCTTTCAAGCAACTTGTGCTGCCCGTCGCAGCTAAGCATCTCCACGGTCGGATGGACGAGGCATTCGCGCACGCGTTCGCAGTACTATGTAGATATAACAGTAGTTACTTATGTTAGCATTTGAACCGTAGTATAAGCGATAAATAAACACGTACTGTTGGCGTAATATTCTAGAACGGCATGCTCGCCTAGAAAAAAGTCCACTCCATCGACACTATCAAGATAAGCACCAGGACGAATTATAGCGGTAGCGTTCTTCTAGGTTTCGTCTTGGTGCTCGCTTGCTCGTCCAACCTTGTTCTTTCAGCTCTTTCCAGATTGATCCGAACGACAGGTCTCGGGGAGTGATGCCACAGGTTCGAACTAGCTTTCCTCGCGGCTTGACCCCTTGGCTCGCAAAATCTCGAGTGAAAAATATTCAGTGCTGTCGGCGAGTGGTCCACAGCGATTACCTCTCAAATGTATTGAGTACCCACCAAAACATATATCTCTACTTTTGAAATTTGTGTTGACTATCTCAAGTGATGGTGCTACAGAAACGGCGCATAAGCTAGAGATCATTTATCTTCAAGTTTGTATACCTTCAGGTAACGGAAAATACATTCTTTACAAATTCTAAGTCAAAATTGCTCTTATGTAGCATAATGCAGCTTAAGAAAAAAGCAGTATTATGCAGCACTCAAGGCTGGAAGGGTTCAACCAACAAAAGTAGAGCACCGTGACTTCCTTATCTTGCTGGAGCATCTCCTTCCAACCAGCTTCCTCGTTCCAGACTCGTACTACTAGGGAGGTCCTCTTCCGGTGTACACGCAACATTATTGCGATATCTGTAATGCTCGTTTGAAAAAGAACGATATTCAAGCCACTATCGAACAATTGGTGGCAAAGTTTGACAAGAACCCAAGGTCGACCTGTGCGAAGCTCGTGAAAACGTTCATGAGTGGTCAGGATGACGACCCACCATCGTTCGTTCTGCGATCTGTGCTTGGATCGCTCTTTCGGAACCCTTCTTTGCGAACCCTCGTTCCTCCAGTCACGTGCAGACTAATTCGATGTGAGCCTAACGATGCTGATGTTCTCACTCACTTTATCGCCAGTTTGAATCAGGGTATTTAACGTTTTCATCAGAAGTGTAGCCATCCCGGTACGATTAGCCCAAAATACTTTCACCGATCGGTTCCATTGGTTAGTGGCAAAAGCTCTGAATGGACACAACCACATTCGCCGTACCTGGAAGACTCCTTGTGAGCCGTAAACGTTGCGCTGAATGCCCCATGAAGTTGACAGCGATTCATTCTTCACTGCCGACGCTTTTGCAACCTTTTCCACCCATGGAGACATCTACAAGTCGCGACGTTATGGAGAACTGGAGACTCGTCGACAGACAATCGTCACACCCGGTAATGCGTCCGATTCCAGTAGCAAAAGCTCCTCCACAATGAACACCACGCAGCAATCGAAACACTTAGTGCAGTTACTGGTGGAGGCAATCGAATCGCATCGGATTCGAGCTCCAGAGAAGATGTTGGAGCTGGACAATGCGCGTCGACGACTCTCTGGATTTTCAGTAGCCCAACATGAACGGTACCTTGTACTGCAACGCAAGGTCTTCCAGGCCCAACAGGTGCGCAATAGGTGACTTTTGACTATAGCCAGAGTATGGAGGGAGATTGAGAAGCTGATGATGTCGTGTTGGTGGGTTTTGGCTTTCGTGGAGAGCAGCGTGGTCTGCCGGAAGTGCTCTCATTGTCGCAAGATGAGGCCAAGCAGTGGCAGGAAATGAAAGCAGAAGTTGAGAAAGAGCAAGTGGGGTTTTGCCGGATGATGGCGAGAGGACTAGCTGCAGAAAATGCGGTTAATGAGACTGAAGTGCCGTCATTTGTTGGGTCATGGGTAAGTGGGTGAACCCTAGATGAATTGATGAAGCTGCTGTGTTGATTATAGACTATTTTGTTGATTTGCAGTACAACTCCATGCTGACGCAGTGCTGGAACGACGTTTATCGTCTTTATCCACGATGGTTTGAGCCATGTGTGGCAGTAAAATTGCCTAGTGATGGCGCTACTTGTGACACTGCGTCTGCTGTTCGTCGTGCTGAGGAAGTTGCTGCTCGTGGCACGTATTGCGTGATTGATATCACGAACCTTAGGGCTGGTCAGTGTCTGAAGAATAGTCCGGATGAGGGTGGTGAACTGGTAATGGACGTTGTATCTCCACGTCAAGCCATATCGGCAGACCCACAAGCTGAACAATTGACGGAAAAGTACAACTGCGACCTGGCCATTTCTTCGTCTACGTTGGTAACCCTTTTCGACAGCGACAGATCAGCTCGCTTCGCCCACGTGGTAAGTAACAACAGCTCAACCAAAGGTATTTTCTGTTACGTGTACATTTTATTGGAGTGTTGACTGGATGGAACATGATCAATGCAGCCTGTAGGTTGGGGCGTTCCCGTGAAGAGCCGAGCTATTATTCACGGAAGTGATGGTGCAACGAAAAAGCGGGTATATCTGGATCGCCCACTACCTGGTAGTAATCCAAGCAGTAGAGACAAGGTAGCAGAAGCTGGACGCGCTGCGTTATTGTCACGTTTTGAGGTAAAGCCCTTTTATTTGTTAATGTTCTCAAAGTTCTAACACTTTTGTTACAGACGGAATCTGTAATCGAAGAATCCACAGGCGGGCGAACAGCGTATCATGTCTGGCAGTTCAACGATAGTCGGATCCTAGTCCGTAGCACGACCCATGCAAGTATGCTTTCACCTAGTGCGTCTACAGGTATTATACCTCCTGAAAACGCGTCGCAAGACCAACAGAAGCAACAAGCAACTACACCTTTGAGTGTATTCGTCAAGCCAGACTATCATTCGCTCGGAGTCGAGGAGCAGCTGACAACGAGTGAGAGATGTCGTTTCTGGCTGCATTCGTGGCTTCGCGGTGGTTCCACCGTACTAGTGGCCCGCGTCAACCCAAAGGAGGATACTATCGCATCCTGGAGGACTTATTCGCCTTCATCCCTCATCTATGGAGATGCCTCCCAACAATCTCTCCCTCTCGAGTGCTTTGAGTACGTATTTCTACTATTTTGTGTGGAGAATAGTGTGGGTGACTCGGTTGATGTGTGCTATTCTCTTGATGGTGTTTAGTCCCTCGTCGAAGTTTCAGTGGCTCTCGACGTTGTTCACAGCGCTGGGGGATGTTCCTGTAGGGAATTACCTACTAAGACCACATGATGCTCCAGGACAGAGTACTTTCGGCAAGAAGCGTGGCGGTGTGGAGGTCCTGATGGCCACTCCTGAGCCTGGCGTCGAATCGGCCGTGGTTGATTTGTATGACTTTTTGTCCAAGACGACAAGCGAAGATCAAACGCAATCGTTAACAATTTCCGATTCTATAGTGCTTAGGCACTCAGTTTTGCCGTCATGGAATCTCCGCGACCGTATTCCGTACACTTACCAGACTGGCATGTACTGCCTTCCGTTCTTCTTGGAGGGAGTGTGCCCGACCGTGTCGAAGGGTGAGAGTTGTGATCACATTCACCTGCGTCTGTCAGAGCAGAAAGTAAAGACTAAGACGTCTGTAAAAACAAAGCGATGGCGATTTGAGAACTACACCAAGGTGTTGAAGAAGGCAGCTCGCTCGAACTTCGAATGGCTGGATCAGCCCAAGTTAGTGACACTGAACTACGCATTTTGCGGAGAAGAGAAGCCTGCACCTGCTACTCCAAGCCTTGCCGACCTGTATGCACCTCGACATTGTCGCAAGCCTCCTGCTGAGTGTCCGCTGCCCCACTTCACTCTCCACCAGGTTCTTGAACGACTCGCAGATGATCTTCTGCGCATCGGACGGGGAAAGCGCCGAGCACAGAAGAATGAATATCGCCAGCACCACAAAACGGCAAAGCAGTCCCGAACTGATGATGCATTGAAGGTTAAAGGTGTCATTTGAGGATCTGCACCATATTTAGTAGCTCGTGTCGGCTAAGGTATAACGGGGTTTGAGATCCAAGTCTCATTGTTTAACCCTTCTTAATCTTGATGAAGTTCGCGTTATTGAGAGGGAGTAGTTGGACCCTGTAATTTCCCGGAATAATGAAGTCATTTTGCCAAGTAGGCTGCCAGACTGGTCGGATATTGTACGAAGGAATCAACTGAAGTTATAATGGCACTACACGACACAGTTCTGCATGTGTTTGTTACATTGTGCAATACCTTGAGGTGCTGTTAATCGAGTTCTCTAGTACAGATTCACCACGAGAGATTTACAGGAGACCATCAGGCTCTCCGTATATCAATTGGTCGGCGCGCAACTTGGTGGAATCACATCGTGCACGCCGCTACTGTAGCCGCGCTCTTTGTGCTCCATAGCCAGAGCAAAGTGTCGTCGCAACCAATACTGCCAGTTGAAGGTATAATCGTTGCTTGCCTTTGCTGGTGACTCAAGTCGCCGAAGGGTGGGACCAGCGATGCCCCGCCGATGTCCGCGAGCACACCAGGAAAGCAGACGTCAACTCAGAATCATCTGGTCGACAAGTCGGACCTGGTCGGCCCGTAACGTGTGCAGTCGGTGTCGTATCGCTTCACCAAAGATACGCACCACTTCCGACCAGCTAGAGTTGAGGCCTCCAAACGAGACCAAGTTGTACATGTAGTTGTGTACATGCACTTGCACTTGGATCTTAGACCGATCCGAAGGATGGTTGGCTGGCGGCTCGCCTAAATAAGGAAATAAATACGCAGCGTGGTGTTAGCATCGGTCAATGGCACCACGGTCAACGTTGTATGATATCGAGTGGGCTTGGCACGAACTTACTTATCGGCTGCGCATCAATAGATAGTGCTAGCGGGCTGGAATGATTGTTGCAGCTCCATCACAACTGCTCATTCAACAAATACATAGTGTATACATATCGGGGCATCCAGTGTTCTAGACTCGCGTCACGACTTCTTGCCATTGACAATCAGTGTCGCAATGGCCCATTGCAGGCTACCCTTTGCAGCGCATGCATGTACCCTGCTCGCAAGATCGGCACGTGGATCCTGGAGTCCAGGACCTGGAGTCCAGACTGGACTGCTTCACTGACAGTCTGTCCGACTCGAAGGGATCAACGACATGCGAGTCTCACATCTTGCTATGAAATTCTAGCTCGCTGGACACGATGTTCAGTTGTGTCAAAACTGTTGATGCCTGTCTTTCGCGCCATCCAGTTGGCTAGCCATCGCGGACAGTGATTCGCCACACACATCCCGACTGCATTCGTTTACGATGTTCACGCCCGAGAATCGAGTCGAGCTCGCGTTTCGCAGAAGGCGGCAGCGACGATGGCTTTGGCGCGTGATACCAACAACTCGTGTCAACTCTTTTTGCAGTGATACCAGTTAAAGCTTATAGCTGAAAAGAGGAGGCTGGATATATGTTGGGCAGCAGGACACTTCACATGAGAGGCTAGTGTTTGCCAACCGAGCCAATGGAGCTTGAAGCTACTGCCACATGCTGCTCCTTCCAGTCAAGGCTGCTGCCACATGACGCGGGCAATGACACGCAGCGCACGCATGTACCTAGGAAGTGGTACCGTTTACCCGCCAGCTAGCGTCACACAACGCCTTAGCGGATATGACAGGGGTCAGTCCGATCGAATAGTTTAAAGCTGATTGTCTAGGCTTTTAGCGTCTCTTTACGGCCACTGCCAGTGGCACTGGGACTGCCGTGTTGTATCCATAAGTGGCTCCAAATGAGAGCCCACATATAGTATTGCTATCGTGTGGTGGGAATCGCGCACACTACAAGTACAACCACCGTTGTCGTCAGAGAAATCAGTCCGCGCATGCAGCACGCTCGTGTAGTTTGTGGTCCCTCGAATGCAACGTCGTTGATTGTTCTGGACATACGTGCTCCAGCACTGCAATGCACAAGACTACACAGTCCACACAGCACGAGTCAGGAACCAATTTCCAACAAGACTGCTGGAGACTGGCGATGGCAATAGCGATGGTCGATCTTGACGCCACCGACTGCTCCGCTCGCGCCACCGACTGCTCCGCTCGCGCCACCGACCGACCTCTGCAACCAATTGTTGCAGTCGTCGCAACTGCTCTGACAAGTTGGCCCGTCTGCCGCCCATCCTCGTGCTGACTCGTCGCCACTCTCTGGCGAGCGTCGAGCACAATCGCCTCAGTATCGTATTTCCAGCCTCAGTGTCTAGAGTCCATAGTCTAGAGTCCATAGACTGTAGACTCGGAGATGGAGACAGGAGACTGCAGTATGGAGAGCTTAGAGCCCAAGAAACAAGTGCGATGGGGCACTGTGAGTGTGCTGGAGTTCCGTGTGGGCTACAATGCCAGCATGGTGCCGGAGAGCGGCGGTCCACCCGTGGGACTCGTGGGCAGACCGACACGCCACTCGTACTCGATGCTCCAGACCGAGGACGACGTGGACAGTAGCGACAGCGAGTGCGAGAGCGTGGACTCGGACGTGGACATGTTGGCGCCTTTGTGCACGGGCTGCAGCCGTCGCAGTCGCAACGATCTGTGGCTGGATCCGATGGAACGTGCGCGGATTCTCGCAGAGGACCAGGCGTTCCCGATGGAAGATATTGCACTGATCTGTAGGGACGTGCGGGCGACTCTGGACTCGCGTGCATTGTCGCGGTTGGACGAGATGAGAGAGAAGGTGGTGGATGTCCTGGATGAGCTGCGGCCGCTTCGATGTGGTGACGTGTGTCGTTCTACGAGAGAGAAGGTGCTGCTGTATTAATCTGCTGCGATGGAAGCGAGCGGTGTGCAGAATTATTTTATCAAGAGTATGAGAGGAAGCGAGGGTGAATGTCTTGCCGTCGTCTCGTCTTGAGCTCGTGAAGTCCAGTCAGTATTTATTGCTCCATTGTGTAGGTATAAGGAGAGGTCTAAGAAATCATAGACATCATGTTGACTACCCCAATCCTTTTCGGCTCGTTCATGATCGTTGTTAACATTGGTGCTAAACAATAGGAAGAGCAGTTGGAAAGCATCCATAGACTATGGACCATAATGCTTCAAAGTCAATGACACGACGAGCGCCACGCCTGGATCGCTGTCGATCGCATGGAGGCAGCAGTCACGTGGTGAATCTGCTCGATGGCACCTTTACCAGCCGATTCGATAGGTGCATTTTGTTAGAGCTGCTAAGTCAGTCTCGACGAGCATGAATGACATAGCGATCGGCCGACCAGGTTGCGCAACGTACGGCGTAGATCTCGCTCGATCTTCAGCCTTCAGTTAAGTATCATCGGACGCTGTAAAATCTGGTCCCGAGTGAATTACGCATGGGTAATTCGCTGTGTCGCCATGGTGCTAGAGCTTCATGCTGGGGAGCGCCGGGCGAAGAATCCGCTGGATAATCCACGTATCTCAGTGCGCGTGACTTAGTATCAATACTACATGCAGTATCTTGAGAAACGTGGCACAGATAACCAGGCAGCGGAGACTGCGGCGAAGTAAACTTGCCACCAGTGAATTGAGGACACATCAAACGAAGGCTGCCGCTCTACGCCACATTGTCTTCTTCCCCAAACGAGCTTATCCTCGCCTCGAGCGTGAATATGTAAACGAGTGCCATCGGGATGTGTGCATGAAGGCTATCCGGTCGCCAAAGCACAGACGGATCGTGCAGACGCAGCCGACAGAGCAATGTGCGCCGGACACTCCCAGGTATACGGCAATGTTGACGGGCATTGATCGCCCATTTGGCGCATTACGTCAGAGATTCCCAGATACCATCGCACGAAACCCGATGCCTCGAACAGATAACAAGTCAGTCACCAGTATACTGGTCAATGAAGGTAGGTCTCCGATCAAGACCGGGAAGCACGTGCGAGTAGGTACAGGCTGCATGTGCAATAAATGCAATAATGGAGACAAGCAATTTGCTTCTGGCGACTAGAAGCTCGAGTCTCGAGCCGGCTTAGCAAAGCTCGCGACAAGATCACACAACTGTGTGAACGCTCCCTGTCTGTAGTGCTTGACACGTTTGTAAGTGTTTATATTGCCATACTGTACGTGTATAGTAGATTCGACAAGATGAACCATTGCGCTTTCCTGTTGTTATTACTGCTTGGTGCGCTGGCAACATCTCTGGCTTGGTTTTGGCCGAGGTCTTCAAGTGTCGGTTCAAGTTTCTTTAGCGGCGACTACGCCACCGATTGCACACACTTTCGGCCGAACAGGTCCAACTGGCACGACCAGCGAAGGTGCCTCGTCTGCCGGAAGCAAGCATTCTACTTTTATGATACGTAGAATTCCTCGAACGCTGCGTTCCGGGGGCTAGTTCCAAGCTAGACTTACATATGCAATCTAGCCAAAACGCTACGAAGCTATAGGAAAATCGAATCGGTCGCATCGAATAGCAGGTCTCTGAATCGGGTTTCGTGCGATGGTATCTGGGAATCTCTGACGTAATGCGCCAAATGGGCGATCAATGCCCGTCAACATTGCCGTATACCTGGGAGTGTCCGGCGCACATTGCTCTGTCGGCTGCGTCTGCACGATCCGTCTGTGCTTTGGCGACCGGATAGCCTTCATGCACACATCCCGATGGCACTCGTTTACATATTCACACTCGAGGCGAGGATAAGCTCGTTTGGGGAAGAAGACAATGTGGCGTAGAGCGGCAGCCTTCGTTTGATGTGTCCTCAATTCACTGGTGGCAAGTTTACTTCGCCGCAGTCTCCGCTGCCTGGTTATCTGTGCCACGTTTCTCAAGATACTGCATGTAGTATTGATACTAAGTCACGCGCACTGAGATACGTGGATTATCCAGCGGATTCTTCGCCCGGCGCTCCCCAGCATGAAGCTCTAGCACCATGGCGACACAGCGAATTACCCATGCGTAATTCACTCGGGACCAGATTTTACAGCGTCCGATGATACTTAACTGAAGGCTGAAGATCGAGCGAGATCTACGCCGTACGTTGCGCAACCTGGTCGGCCGATCGCTATGTCATTCATGCTCGTCGAGACTGACTTAGCAGCTCTAACAAAATGCACCTATCGAATCGGCTGGTAAAGGTGCCATCGAGCAGATTCACCACGTGACTGCTGCCTCCATGCGATCGACAGCGATCCAGGCGTGGCGCTCGTCGTGTCATTGACTTTGAAGCAACTATGGTCCATAGTCTATGGATGCTTTCCAACTGCTCTTCCTATTGTTTAGCACCAATGTTAACAACGATCATGAACGAGCCGAAAAGGATTGGGGTAGTCAACATGATGTCTATGATTTCTTAGACCTCTCCTTATACCTACACAATGGAGCAATAAATACTGACTGGACTTCACGAGCTCAAGACGAGACGACGGCAAGACATTCACCCTCGCTTCCTCTCATACTCTTGATAAAATAATTCTGCACACCGCTCGCTTCCATCGCAGCAGATTAATACAGCAGCACCTTCTCTCTCGTAGAACGACACACGTCACCACATCGAAGCGGCCGCAGCTCATCCAGGACATCCACCACCTTCTCTCTCATCTCGTCCAACCGCGACAATGCACGCGAGTCCAGAGTCGCCCGCACGTCCCTACAGATCAGTGCAATATCTTCCATCGGGAACGCCTGGTCCTCTGCGAGAATCCGCGCACGCTCCATCGGATCCAGCCACAGATCGTTGCGACTGCGACGGCTGCAGCCCGTGCACAAAGGCGCCAACATGTCCACGTCCGAGTCCACGCTCTCGCACTCGCTGTCGCTACTGTCCACGTCGTCCTCGGTCTGGAGCATCGAGTACGAGTGGCGTGTCGGTCGGCCCACGAGTCCCACGGGTGGACCGCCGCTCTCCGGCACCATGCTGGCGTTGTAGCCCACACGGAACTCCAGCACACTCACAGTGCCCCATCGCACTTGTTTCTTGGGCTCTAAGCTCTCCATACTGCAGTCTCCTGTCTCCATCTCCGAGTCTACAGTCTATGGACTCTAGACTATGGACTCTAGACACTGAGGCTGGAAATACGATACTGAGGCGATTGTGCTCGACGCTCGCCAGAGAGTGGCGACGAGTCAGCACGAGGATGGGCGGCAGACGGGCCAACTTGTCAGAGCAGTTGCGACGACTGCAACAATTGGTTGCAGAGGTCGGTCGGTGGCGCGAGCGGAGCAGTCGGTGGCGTCAAGATCGACCATCGCTATTGCCATCGCCAGTCTCCAGCAGTCTTGTTGGAAATTGGTTCCTGACTCGTGCTGTGTGGACTGTGTAGTCTTGTGCGTTGCAGTGCTGGAGCACGTATGTCCAGAACAATCAACGACGTTGCACTCGAGGGACCACAAACTACAAGAGCGTGCTGCATGCGCGGGCTGATTTCTCTGACGACAACGGTGGTTGTACTTGTAGTGTGCGCGATTCCAACCACACGATAGCACTATTGTATGTGGGCTCTCATTTGAAGCCACATATGGATACAACACGGCAGTCCCAGTGCCACTAGCAGTGGTAGTGGTGGTAATAACTTTACTAAAGAGGCCCCAAGGTCTTCTAACTTTAAACGATTAGATCAGTCTGCCCCCTGTCATATCCGCTAAGGCGTTGTGTGACGCTAGCTAGCAGGTAAACGGTACCACTTCCTAGGTACATGCGTGCGCTGCGTGTCATTGCCCGCGTCATGTGGCAGCAGCCTTGACTGGAAGGAGCAGCATGTGGCAGTAGCTTCAAGCTACATTGGCTCGGTTGGCAAACACTAGCCTCTCATGTGAAGTGTCCTGCTGCCCAACATATATCCAGCCTCCTCTTTTCAGCTATAATCTTTAACTGGTATCACTACAAAAAGAGTTGACACGAGTTGTTGGTATCACATGCCAAAGCCATCGTCGCTGCCGCCTTCTGCGAAACGCGAGCTCGACTCGATTCTCGGGCGTGAACATCGTAAACGAATGCAGTCGGGATGTGTGTGGCGAATCATCGTTCGTGATGGCTAGCCAACTGGATGGCACGAAAGCAAGCGACAGGCATCAACAGTTTTGACACAACTGAACATCGTGTCCAGCGAGCTAGAATTTCATAGCGAGATGTGAGACTCGCACTTGCGCCACTGTCGTTGATCCCTTCGAGTCGGACAGACTGTCAGTGAAGCAGTCCAGTCTGGACTCCAGGTCCTGGACTCCAGGATCCACGTGCCGATCTTGTGAGCAGGGTACACGCATGCGCTACAAAGGACAGCCTGCAATGGGTCATTGCGACACTGATTGTCAATGGCAAGAAGTCGTGACGCGAGTCTAGAACACTGGATGCCCCGATATGTATACACTATGTATTTGTTGAATGAGCAGTTGTGATGGAGCTGCAACAATCATTCCAGCCCGCTAGCACTATCTATTGATGCGCAGCCGATAAGTAAGTTCGTGCCAAGCCCACTCGATATCATACAACGTTGACCGTGGTGCCATTGACCGATGCTAACACCACGCTGCGTATTTATTTCCTTATTTAGGCGAGCCGCCAGCCAGCCATCCTTCGGATCGGTCTAAGATCCAAGTGCATGTACAACTCGGTCTCGTTTGGAGGCCTCAACTTTAGCTGGTCGGAAGTGATGCGTATCTTTGGTGAAGCGATACGACACCGACTGCACACGTTACGGGCCGACCAGGTCCGACTTGTCGACCAGATGATTCTGAGTTGACGTCTGCTTTCCTGGTGTGCTCGCGGACATCGGCGGGGCATCGCTGGTCCCACCCTTCGGCGACTTGAGTCACCAGCAAAGGCAAGCAACGATTCTGCCTTCAACTGGCAGTATTGGTTGCGACGACACTTTGCTCTGGCTATGGAGCACAAAGAGCGCGGCTACAGTAGCGGCGTGCACGATGTGATTCCACCAAGTTGCGCGCCGACCAATTGATATACGGAGAACCTGATGGTCTCCTGTAAATCTCTCGTGGTGAATCTGTACTATAGAACTCGATTAACAGCACCTCAAGGTATTGCACAATGTAACAAACACATGCAGAACTGTGTCGTGTAGTGCCATTATAACTTCAGTTGATTCCTTCGTACAATATCCGACCAGGTTCTGGCAGCCTACTTGGCAAAATGACTTCATTATTCCGGGAAATCGCAGGGTCCAACTACTCCCTCTCAATAACGCGAACTTCATCAAGATTAAGAAGGGTTAAACAATGAGACTTGGATCTCAAACCCCGTTATACCTTAGCCGACACGAGCTACTAAATATGGTGTAGATCCTCAAATGACACCTTTAACCTTCAATGCATCATCAGTTCGGGACTGCTTTGCCGTTTTGTGATGCTGGCGATATTCATTCTTCTGTGCTCGGCGCTTTCCCCGTCCGATGCGCAGAAGATCATCTGCGAGTCGTTCAAGAACCTGGTGGAGGGTGAAGTGGGGCAGCGGACACTCGGCAGGAGGCTTGCGACAATGTCGAGGTGCATACAGGTCGGCAAGGCTTGGGATAGCAGGTGCAGGCTTCTCTTCTCCGCAAAATGCGTAGTTCAGTGTCACCAACTTGGGCTGATCCAGCCATTCGAAGTTCGAACGAGCTGCCTTCTTCAACACCTTGGTGTAGTTCTCAAATCGCCATCGCTTTGTTTTTACAGACGTCTTAGTCTTTACTTTCTGCTCTGACAGACGCAGGTGAATGTGATCACAATTCTCACCCTTCGACACGGTCGGGCACACTCCCTCCAAGAAGAACGGAAGGCAGTACATGCCAGTCTGGTAAGTGTACGGAATACGGTCGCGGAGATTCCATGACGGCAAAACTGAGTGTCCTCGTAACGTTGAGTCGGAAATTGTTAACGATTGCGTTTGATCTTCGCTTGTCGTCTTTGACAAAAAGTCATACAAATCAACCACGGCCGATTCGATGCCAGGCTCAGGAGTGGCCATCAGGACCTCCACACCGCCACGCTTCTTGCCGAAAGTACTCTGACCTGGAGCATCATGTGGTCTTAGTAGGTAATTCCCTACAGGAACATCCCCCAGCGCTGTGAACAACGTCGAGAGCCACTGAAACTTCGACGAGGGACTAAACACCATCAAGGAATAGCACACATCAACCGAGTCACTCACACTATTCTCCACACAAAATAGTAGAAATACGTACTCAAAGCACTCGAGAGGGAGAGATTGTTGGGAGGCATCTCCATAGATGAGGGATGAAGGCGAATAAGTCCTCCAGGATGCGATAGTATCCTCCTTTGGGTTGACACGGGCCACTAGTACGGTAGAACCACCACGAAGCCACGAATGCAGCCAGAAACGACATCTCTCACTCGTTGTCATCTGCTCCTCTACTCCGAGCGAATGATAGTCTGGCTTGACGAATACACTCAAAGGTGTAGTTGCTTGTTGCTTCTGTTGGTCTTGTGATGCGTTTTCAGGAGGTATAATACCTGTAGACGCACTAGGTGAAAACATACTTGCATGGGTCGTGCTACGCACTAGGATCCGACTATCGTTGAGCTGCCAGACATGATACGCCGTTCGCCCGCCTGTGGATTCTTCGATTACAGATTCCGTCTGTAACAAAAGTGTTAGAACTTTGAGAACATTAACAAATAAAAGGGCTTTACCTCAAAACGTGACAATAACGCAGCGCGTCCAGCTTCTGCTACCTTGTCTCTACTGCTTGGATTACTACCAGGTAGTGGGCGATCCAGATATACCCGCTTTTTCGTTGCACCATCACTTCCGTGAATAATAGCTCGGCTCTTCATGGGAATGCCCCAACCTACAGGCTGCATTGATCATGTTTCATCCAGTCAACACCAATAAAATGCAACCTTTGGTTGAGCTGGTTGTTACTTACCACGTGGGCGAAGCGAGCTGACGTGTCGCTGTCGAAAAGGGTTACCAACGTAGACGAAGAAATGGCCAGGTCGCAGTTGTACTTTTCCATCAATTGTTCTGCTTGTTGGGTCTGCCGATATGGCTTGACGTGGAGACACAACATCCATTACCAGTTCACCACCCTCATCCGGACTATTCTTCAGAGACTGACCAGCCCTAAGGTTCGTGATATCAATCACGCAATACGTGCCACGAGCAGCAACTTCCTCAGCACGAAGAACAGCAGACGCAGTGTCACAAGTAGCGCCATCACTAGGCAATTTTACTGCCACACATGGCTCAAACCATCGTGGATAAAGGCGATAAACGTCGTTCCAGCACTGCGTCAGCATGGTGTTGTACTGCAAACCAACACAATAGTCTATAATCAACACAGCAGCTTCATCAATTCATCTAGGTTTCACCCACTTACCCATGACCCAACAAATGACGGCACTTGGGCCTGGTTTACAACATCTTCCGCAACTAGTCCTCTTGTCATCATCCTGCAAAACCCCACTTGCTCTTTTTCAACTTCTGCTTTCATTTCCTGCCACTGCTTGGCCTCATCTTGCGACAATGAGAGCACTTCCGGCAGACCACGCTGCTCTCCACGAAAGCCAAAACCCACCAACACGACATCATCAGCTTCTCAATCTCCCTCCATACTCTGGCTATAGTCAAAAGTCACCTATTACGCACCTGTTGGGCCTGGAAGACCTTGTGTTGCAACACAAGGTACCGTTCATGTTGGGCTACTGAAAATCCAGAGAGTCGTCGACGCGCATTGTCCAGCTCCAACATCTTCTCTGGAGCTCGAATCCGATGCGATTCGATTGCCTCCACCAGTAACTGCACTAAGTGTTTCGATTGCTGCATAGTGTTCATTGTGGAAGAGCTTTTGCTACTGGAATCGGACGCATTAACGGGTGTGACGATTGTCCGTCGACGAGTCTCCAGTTCTCCATAACGTCGCGACTTGTAGATGTCTCCATGGGTGGAAAAGGTTGCAAAAGCGTCGGCAGTGAAGAATGAATCACTATCAACATCACTGGGGCATTCAGCGCAACGTTTACGGCTCACAAGGAGTCTTCCAGGTACGGCGAATGTGGTTGTGTCCATTCAGAGCTTTTGCCACTAACCAATGGAACCGATCGGTGAAAGTATTTTGGGCTAATCATACCGGGATGGCTACACTTCTGATGAAAACGTTGGATATCCTGATTCAAACTGGCGATAAAGTGAGTGAGAACATCAGCATCTTTAGGCTCACATCGAATTAGTCTGCACGTGACTGGAGGAACGAGGGTTCGCAAAGAAGGGTTCCGAAAGAGCGATCCAAGCACAGATCGCAGAACGAACGATGGTGGGTCGTCATCCTGACCACTCATGAACGTTTTCACGAGCTTCGCACAGGTCGACCTTGGGTTCTTGTCAAACTTTGCCACCAATTGTTCGATAGTGGCTTGAATATCGTTCTTTTTCAAACGAGCATTACAGATATCGCAATAATGTTGCGTGTACACCGGAAGAGGACCTCCCTAGTAGTACGAGTCTGCAACGAGGAAGCTGGTTGGAAGGAAGATGTTCCAGCAAAATACAGAAGTCAGGTTGCTCTACTTTTGTTGGTTGAACCCTTCCAGCCTTGAGTGCTGCATAATACTGCTTTTTTCTTAAGCTGCATTATGCTACATAAGAGCAATTTTGACTTAGAATTTGTAAAGAATGTATTTTCCGTTACCTGAAGGTATACAAACTTGAAGATAAATGCTCTCTAGCATATGCGCCGTTTCTGTAGCACCCGTACACCTGACCACTAGAGATAGTCAACACAAATGTCAAAAATAGAAATATCTGTTTTGGTGGGTATTCAACACATTTGATAGGGAACTGCTGTGGGCCACTCGCCGACAGCACTGAATATTTTTCATTCGAGATTTTGCGAGCCAAGGGGTCAAGGCGCGAGGAAAGCTAGTTCGAGACTGTGACGTCACTTCCCGAGACCTGTCGTTCGGATCAATATGGAAAGAGCTGAAAGAACAAGGTTGGACGAGCAAGCGAGCACCAAGACGAAGCCTAGAAGAACGCTACCGCTATAATTCGTCCTGGTGCTTATCTTGATAGTGTCGATGGAGTGGACTTTTTTCTAGGCAAGCATACCGTTCTAGAATATTACACCAACACTACGTGTTTATTTATCGTGTGGTGAAGCGAAAGAGAAGTTTTCCGACTTCGATCTTGTCCGTCAATCAAGATCGAGAGTAATCCCTCTCTATGGTGATCCTCAATGCAGTGACACTCGCTATAATGACCAAGTGAATGCGTGTGCCATCATCTCCGTCCAAGACGATTGCACCCACGCGGTATCGATCTTAGCTTTATTATGGGTATTATGAAGCCAATGCAGCATGGATAGCCGTAGATGGGAAGCATAGGACATTAACCATTAATTCAGAGTTGTTTTTATCTTTTCCTTCACAAGTCTCTTCATCTACGCTATTCCGGGCAGGGATATACAAGATTGGTCCACCCGACGTTACGCAAGATCAAGATCGACACTGAGTAGAACCTCTACGCCCAGATTGCTTGACTGGACGTTCGTCAACCCCGCTATAGGAAGCGGCGAGCACGTATTGGAATCATTGGATAAAGGTCACACACCGACCACAAGACACCCCCAGGCCAAGATCGACACTGGCCAGATCGAGATCGATACCAGGACACCCAAGATCGAAAGCTCGATATCTACCCGGCGCAGCGAGTAGAAGTATCCCCGCTGCTGCCACCCCTCCCGTTGTCCTGTCAGACAGCAAGATCAACAACAAGCGCGTCTCCTGAGATCACCCGAGGAGTGATCTAGCCCCACCGACGGGTACACAAGGTGAGATCGAGAACTTCACGGAAGATCGGAGTACCCCCTCCGTAAATCGGTAGTTCAGGCGCCGTGCGCAAGAGGACCCCTGCGATCTTGCGATTTCGCAGAACCACTTCGCCACAATCGCTTATACTATGGTTCAAATACTAACACAAGTAACTACTGTTATATTTACACAGTACTGCGAACGCGTGCGCGAATGCCTCGTCCATCCGACCGTGGAGATGCTGAGCTGCGACGGGCAGCACAAGTTGCTTGAAAACAACTATCTGCTGCTATGAAGAGGACTGAACCCAACGATTTGCCACCCCTATCTATGCGTGATCAAGACAATGATAAGTGTCGTGTTTCCCGCTCGGCACGGCGTTCGCTAGTTTGTAAGGAGAGTCTGATGGCAGCAAACCCTCGTCGTCTAACCACTACATCAACGGCGCTACATTTAACGTCTCTCCATGTGCGCGAAGGGTCGGTGGGCTCGGTCGACGATGACATTGGCTCTGATGGTTCGTTTCAACTCGACGACTCGTATGTGGGATCTGGTGAAGCTAGAAGCGATTCTTGTGCTGGTAAGCTGTATTTTATGCTGGGTATGAATGGATGTGTTGTATTTGACACTTTACTAATTGAATTTGTTATGGTATGTTGTACAATAAGATGCAAGTGAAGAAGACGATAGCGATGAAAACCCACTCAATACCGAGCTTCTGACAGACAACGAAGACGCCCTCAACATTGCCAGTGACGGTGAAAACGCAGACGAATATGGAGCAATGGATTCCGGTGACGACGCAGCGAAAGACGATCTTGAAGCTGGTTGTGATAACGATGATGAGCACACTGATTCGCAATACGGGTCCGATGATGGTGGGGACGAGCGTACGGAGTCGGAAATTGCTGCTGAAGTCATGTTTCCTGACCAGTTTTGGGGGTGAGAACGAAGTCATCGCTGGCAAGCTCAAGAATGATGTATCGCGCGATATGTCGACATCGGGTGGGGAAGATGCGGAGGAGCCGGATATCTACGACTATATGATGACTCCGTACGAGCCTGTGAACAATTCCCAAAGCTATCCTGGATTACGACAAGGATATCCAGGCCTACACCTGGAGCACTGCACAATGACTCGCATTTTTGTCATTTTATGCCTGTTGCGGTGTGGCAGCATGTGGCCATCTGCTCAAACGAGTACTGCCGCGGAATGCTTTCGCTGCGTGTGGATGACGCGTACAAGCGGTGTCGCAACAAACGCTGCCTGAACACCCACTCCTAAAAAGACAAATCGTGATATTCGCAATGAGTTAGAAGGGATGAAGCTGATACTTCCCCATGAGCTATGCCGATTTACCGGCTTGTTTATTGCACATGCGATCGCACCCAATCGCGAAAAGCTAGCGCACCATTCAAAAACCACGGATGAAGGTGGTATCTCACGTAGTGCTTTTGGGTCAGCTTTACGACGCGATCGATTCATGGAGATGTAATTTGCACTTCAAGCCTACCTCAGATCCGGGATACAACCGATAGGGCTTGGAAAATTTGCAATGTCGTCGAATGCGCCAGAGAACGTTTGAGAGAGGTTATGTGGCACCTTCACACGTGGCCTTCGATGGGGCAATCTCACCAAGGCGCTCGTCTTTCAATAAGATGCGTGTCTACATGAAAGACAAACCGCACAAGTGGGGTACGAAGCTATTCATGTTGTGCAGTGCGGTGGCCGCTTACTGCATACGGTGCGTTTTTTTGCTCGTAATTTTCGTTATACCGAATTATACTGTTTATCTTTGACTAATTTTGTTTTGTTATGTTGCCTAAATGCAGCTTTGAAGTGTAATGTGGTAAGAAGGAACACGCGCACAAGGCAGACATGAAATCAAGTCCAGCTGCGGTAGTACGCAATCTACTTGCGGTTTTGGGGTCAGACACAAAGAAGCAAGGGGTGAGATTTGTTGTCGTAGATCAATTCTATACATCTGCGTTTTTGGCAATGCAAATGCTGCTTATGGGGTTTTATTGTGTGGGAACCATTATGACCAACCGCCTAGGATACTGCAAGAATATTTTTGAAAAGAAGAAGTCACGACCTGCTAATATCGCTCGAGGCCTTTCAAACTAGCTCGGTCAAACTAGTATCAAACATGGCCGCCTACTTATTTACATTTGTATTCATCAAGGTCGTCATCTCAAATCGATTCTCCGAGATGTCTTCTATTAGATGACCCCCTGTTCCATCCTTCAACCGAACTGTGGGTACGATGTTGTCCCGGGATAAGGAATTATCTTTCCGAAGTAGCTTCAAGCTCATCGTACAAAACCCAGGGTGTAGTACACTTTCTTGAGGAACGTTTAGCCAGTATGACGTACTTCTTTGCACATTTTCAATCACTTCATACGGACCTATCCACTTTGGTGTTAATATCTGTTTCGTAGCACCAGAATTTCCAACACTGACATGTCTAGTCGATACTAGCACCATATCTCCAACTTTAAAAGTTTGATCTCTTCGACCTTTGTCGTAGTGCAATTTCATTATTTCAGTCGAAATTCTCACCTCAGCTTGAAGCTCGCGTGATATGTGTTAAATATGAATTAGGAATGTCGTTGCCTTTTTAGATTCCCATGTATCTGTTGACCGAGCGTCACAATAATCTGCATCGTTGGGTCGTACCCCAAAACCTGCGAAGAAAGGAGTCATCTAGATGGAGTCTTGATATTTCCTGTTGTCCGCAAATTTTCTAGCGCCAGATACAAACTCCAAATAGTTTTGTGGCCACTGACGTAGCTACGGAGATGTGTTACCAATATCGTATTCACACGTTCAACTTGTCCATCCGCCGTTTGTTGGTACGCTACTGACATTCTTAATTTTGTATCTGTAATTACATTTAGCTACCGAGATTTAAAGGAATGACGCGTTCACGCCCATCAGCGTCCGCTTGCAGCAGTGCGCAGCCACTGCCAAATAGGATTCGTCACTGACGATACTAAACGGACGGTCAGGATCCGGAAGAGCCAATATCGACACTTCGAGAATACTCACTTTGATAGGTTCAAAAGAATATTGCTGTTCGGTGCTCCAGCACCACTCAGTGGCATTTTAGAAGGTGATATAGTGGCCGAGCCAAGTTAACATAATTCGCGCTGTACTTGTGCTAGTAATTGGTAAGGCTAAGCCACTCCATAGGTCCTTCAGGTTCCCAGGAACCCTGGTTGCACCTGCGACACTGTCACGCGAGCATCTCGCTGAAGAGGAAGCGTGCTATCAAGAGTATACAAACTCTTAGTGAACGGAACATCGCTAGTCCCTGGTCTTAGGGGACTTAATATCTATTTTAGAATAAGTTAATAGACTGTTTCTATTTTGTTTGTTTATATTGGGAGAATAGCTTTAGCTGGTTGAACAGCCTCACCAATTTTATTTCATCGGAAGGGCCCTCCTCCTATATTTTTAATTCGTAAATGTTGTCTGAGTCCATAGTCCACAGACTGAGGCTACTATTACACAAAAGTGTGTAGATCCGCTGGTCGGAGTGTCGCATGAAATGTGTCTCTTGCATAGTCTTGCCTTCCACTGCGGGGTCGATTCCTACTATTAGGAGGCCCAGCCCGGCTGTAGTTCACCCGGGGGATTCGCAGTTCGATGACTGGCATCTATCCCAAAGAATATACTAGTATCGGTAGTTAATGTAATTATTAACGTCTATAATAAAGATGGATTGCTATTACATACGTATTACGTGAACAGGCCAAGAAGCTGCACGGTGAAGATCACGCGATTCAACCACCAATAAGCACCTGCGATGATTAAGGTATTCGTGAGCATGTTCATTAAAAACCCGTTCGCTGTCCTCATATACGCGTTACAGAGCGTATTATTGTCAGTTTAAGTCTTGATGACCGCCCCGACGCTTGCCAGAGAGTCTACCGTGTAAACTTACCCTGGTTCATTTCATTGTTACATGAGTTAGTTGCTTAGCTGGAGCGGGATCTGGCCGCCCTTGATGTCTATTGTAGGTTGCCCTTGCATTGGTCATGAATCTGCACTCTCAAAAAGTTTTACGGTTGCACAAATGAGGTGTAGCGTGAATGTCGTTCCATGATATCCACTGGCGGGGCATTAGCAGAATATAGCGGGAATGTCGTTCGATGACATTCAAAACAGCCCCCAAACGACAGTTTTTCGAACTGCGAATTAATACAAATGGGTGCTAGAGAAGTCAATCAGAAGCAAAGCAAGCATGGCACCTACTACGCTAACAAAGCTGTGATGCGCTGCGGCTTATCTTTGAATATTGATGGAGTCTAGTTACAAGCCAACTCTCCCTCATCTACAGGAAATAGCCAAAAAGTATCCTGAGGAATTTGTAGGCAATAAACAAAACGAAAAATCGGACTGCGAGGCTATAGAGAGTTAAGCACCAAAAGGACACGTGTGATAGTAACGAAGCAAATCGAATTTTTTAGTAATGAATAGTACGGGTGGCGAAAAGGCACTCCTCTACTTTCATTGAATCTCAGACTAATTTAGAAGTTCAAAATTAGTCAATGTTCAAAATTTGTCTACACAATCTGTGCTCAGACTATTTAGTGTTAGCTAGATGAAATTAGTTTGGGTCATATTAATTACTGTAGTGACTGTAGTTGTAATATAGTGGACGCTGCCAGTGATGCGGCTATGTGACGGGTCACACGAGCACCTTGCTTGAGGAAGAGTGTTATCAAGAGTATACATACTCCTAGGGAACGACAGTTCACAAGTCCCGGTCTTATGGGACTTAATAGCTAGTTTAGAGTAGGTTTAAAACTGATTTATTTATGGTTAATTAGGTCATTTGGCCAGTAATGTAATTAACTATAATTTGTTCCTATATATGTGCATAAAAGTAGGTCAAATACTGTTGGTTGGCCCTCCGCCGCCCAACCTACGTGGCAGTGGTGTGACCCACACCACTTGTGATAAAGTAATCACAAAACGAATACTCACAGAAGTATTTCTACTTCTAGAGGCGGTACCCTATCAGGGGTGATCCCGTTAGATCCTCCCCCACTTAGATTGGAATTTCACCCAATCATAATGAGGCAATGTGTGAACCCTTCACATTTCACTCGAAGAGTTGAAATTCTTCGACGGGCCGCCGAGCTCTTGCGCTACGGCTCCCTGCTCTCACAGAGCTCCAGGCACGTTGCCATTACGTCCCCAAGGTCTCCACGTCGACTTCAGAGCATGCCCGAAGGGGAAGCTTAAGTGGCACCTCTGCGCCCACAAAGACATAGGCTGCGAAGCCAAAGTCAAAGACGGCCAAGCTTCACCGCAAAGCCAAGACATCATTTGATGTCATTGCGAAAGAAGACAAGGTGCAAGATGCACCTAACACGGAGGGAGCACTAGCTCGCTCCGCAGACGATCTCCGTCGTCATCATCGGTCCGCTGCGAGAACCCAAGGTCCATTCGCATGTCCATGAGTAAGTCTCAAGTCAGCTTGACTGACGATACCCTTGTAGCCTACCCTGGAGACGAGGGTGAAAACAAGAACACTGAGTCCAAGTCCGCGATTAACAATCCCGACACAGACACCACAGCTGGTGGTGCCGATGACGTCCACAGCAACGTGGACACTAAAGAGGCTTTACCTCCTAAGAACTTGACATTGGTTACCAACACCGCTAACCATGCCAATTAGGCCAACGCCAGGAAGCGCAGCGCCTTTTAGTCGCTTCATGTAAGCGACCAGGATATTGATGAGGCCTATGACGAAGAGCCTCTTGAGCTTGCGAACAACCTCGATGAGCAGCAAGAAGAACTACTTGCTGCTCGACTGGCTAGACAGCCAGTCCATCGTGAGCGTACTCACACTGAGCGTTGGGTTCGTACCCACGCTCTAGGATATTCCCCCATGAGAGCCATGGCTCTCTGCGGTTCCATGATCAGCTCGTGCACCCACGTCCATTGGCAGGAGGTCATACATCCATGGGTGCGTACGAGCGCCACCTCATTAAGGACGTGCATCTATTCCTCGAGAACATAGATGCCGCCAGGTGCGTGCTGCTTGCACCGCCCAAAATTCCCTTTAAGGAATTTACTAGACTTCGGAAGAAGTCTGAGACCAAGGGAGGTCTCCACCCCATGTGGGGATTTCCTTGGATGCAGCTGGAGCATACCTTCTCAGTTGCACAGGCCGCTGGGTCCCTCACACGTGTTGCCCAGTCAAGGAGCTCCAGGGTGAAGCTCAGCTGGAATTCATATTGATCCAGCAGGACCTTCGGGACCAATTCGCTCACCTCGTAGTGAAGCGACAGCTCATCACTGAGATGGAGATGCTAAGGAGTAGTACCCAGCCTTCCTCTCAGAGAGATCGAGGGTATGACGTTTAGCGTCAGCCATACCCCGTGCAGCTGCTAAGAAGCCTTGCACTACTTATGAAGCTGCTGCCTCTGATTCCAGAGGGCAACAACCATCGGGCAGCCTGCCTGGAGCCAGTCTTCCGGCTCCCATCAATTCTGTGAAGTGGGATATCCTCCCCACTTCACTAGCGGCTGGCGCTGCCCGGAGCGCCGCTGCTCTCAGACGACACGCTCCACGTGAACGTGAAGCTCGGCATTCCGATCAAGAAAGGCATGCGAAACCCTCACTCGTATTCGAGTATGAGGCTCGTTCTCAGTCACTTCCTTCTAGACCCCCTACTTCGGGTCCTGATCGTGCAGGGTCTTTTCTGCAGGACGAAGTGCGTCGACTCCGTGATTGAATATATGCGATCGAGATTGCACTTGACATTGGGCTTGGCGCTCTGGCCGCCACCCAGTCTGGCAAACCAACTGCCTTTGATGTCCTACGTCAGGACGTTGACGCTCTCGGTCGCGAGACTCGGGAGTTCCACGGGCGAGTTAACCACCAAGTTCCAGCTTTCGCCTTAAAGAAACTCCATCGGAGCCTGGATGCTCTTGCTTTTGAGGCGCATGTCCAGATGCCTGCTATGAGCCGCAGAGATATCCATACCACTCGGCTTATGGGTATAGCTCTTAATGGAGCGCATACCGTGCGGCCCTTTCTTACTCTTCTTGTGAGTCGCATGGGTGCCAGCCTGCATTCCCTTTTGCAGGCTTTGACAACTCTTGTCGGTGTTGTCAGCGAGACCCAACCTCGGTTTGAGGAGGGGAGCTCGCCCACTCTTGATCTTCTTCCGCTCTCTCAGGGGAAGATCCTACGGACCATCGTACCGTTTAAGACGCCCCACGTAAGACGTTGGGTGCGTCGCCATTGACTTCAGGAGGTCGATGATATAGGCAGCGCAATGCCTGGCGAGGACCCTAACAGGTCCAATGAAGCGGTGCTTCATCTTGTTATTCCCAACGGAGCGAACCAACGTTAACGGTAGGTTCTTAGTGTCTAAGATGACCAAGTCCCTAACCATAAACACGGTTAAGTTTCCTCGACCATGCTTGTCTAAGTACTCATCTATCTGTCCTGGGCCGACATCATTGCGTCTCTAACCCGACTGATAGCGTCAGCCTGTTGTCTATAAATGATGGCAACTGTCTCTTCAAAGACTCTGTCTCAATATCCGAGTCCTGGGAGGAAAAGGCTTTCCGAGCCTCTCCCCACTTACGATGGAGGTGTCGGTGCCTCTCCACAAGGTTAGCGACAACTGGGGAGGGGTTGTAGCCTATTCAATTAGAACGGGGTAAACCCCGTAGATGCGTTTACCGCATTATTGAATACAAACTCAACCATAGGCAGCTGGTCCGACCAGGACCGAGGTGCCTCAGCACAAATACTGCGAAGAGTATCTTCGAGCACGTGGCTGACGCGCTCCGTCTGACCGTCCGTCTGCGGATGGTATGCAGTTGACATCGTGAACTTAGTTCCAAGAAGCTTGAACAGGTTGTCTCAAAACGCTCATGTGATGCGCGGGTCTCGGTCAGAGACTATGATCTCTGATCTAGGAACAGCTATGCAGCTTGTTTCCATGTGACCTTGTCGCGTACCGGGGCAAGATGCACCATCTTTCTCAAACGACAGACAAGCACCAAAATACGGATGTTTCCCTTGTCATCGACTGGTAGGCCGAAGATGAAGTCGAGACTCATCGACGTCCAGCAATCCGCTGGCTCAGGAAGTCCTTGTCCGTCGGGCAAGAACCGCACCATGGGTGGGTAGTTCTCGTCCGCTAGAGCCAGGACTAGCGCATGCTGTAAGCTTGCCTTGATGCTGTCGAAAGCATCCTGGTGCTGTTGCTCCCAGAGCCAATCGACATCCTTCTTTAAGAGATCTGACAAATGTCGAGCAAGTTCAGCGTACCCTGCGCTGTACTTATGAAGATAGTTGGCTAAGACCAACCATCCTTTTGTTACCTCGGGGTCGGCCAAGCCGCAATGGCTTTGACCTTCCTTGGATCGGTGCGTACGCCGACCCTGGTAACCAAACGGCCGAGGACTTTTATCTCTGCAAAGACGCACTTGTCGATGTTGGCATATAGCTTGTTAGCTCTCATGACCTCAAACCCTCGACGGAGGTGCTTCAGATACACCTCCATAGCCGTCTGACCGTCTTCGTCACGGCCATGGACGAATATATCGTCAAAGTACGTCTGTTCGAACGTACGCAATGGTCTAAACAATTGAGTGGCCAAGCGGTCGAACGTCGCTGGAGCAACAGCCTCTGCAGTTTGCGGAACTACGTTACCCGCTTGTGGACCTATGTTACCCACACAGGAGACGCCTTTAGTGCTCTCCTCGGCAGCCTCTGCTGCTTGCGGACCTATGTTACCCGTCTGGTCAGTGCCGTCCGGCACTGCCACAGTTGAAGCCCATACGGCGCGACGACTCTCAGCGTTGGGACTTGCCGTCGTGGCAATCCCACACGCTTGGCAATGAGCCTTGGTCTCATGACCGGTTGCGAGGCTCATCACAACATCTTCACTGGAGTCCGTGACTCCCATTACTTCTTCGGGCGCATAAGCGCCTTGGAGACCCTCTCTGGCGCCCCAGTCCCGGACAGAGGTGGGAACATTACTCACCAAAGCTCTGTCGGAGACTGTGGACAGGCTACGGCATGCCCAGGATCAAGTCGTACTTGTCCATGTCTAGGACAAGGAACGACTCCGTGCTGTCAAAGTCTTCAAACTTTACAGCCAGGTCCATACGGACCCCAGGTACATTAACCACCGTACCATCGGCCAGTCTCACCTGGCCCCTGCCTTTGCTTTCTCGCAAAGCATCGGCATACTTGTCGCCATTCCGCGCGACCGTCTGGCGTCGAGCAAAGTTCGTCGACGCCCCAGAGTCAATCAGGACTCTAAAGGGATCTCCATATCCCCGTACACTCGCGTGTACCACGAGCAGTCCGCCGCTGCTCTTTCTCGTCTCGAGAGCACCCAGGCTCTCAGGGGCTAAGCCTCCATGGCGTGCGCCGTCCGCACTCCTACCATGGGGACTTAGATCTTCCCCAGTAGGGCGCCCCGCCCCTACTGGTGACCCCAGTTCCCCTGGGCCTTGGGTCGCGGCTTCTGCCACGGGCCCCTCGAGCCCCTAGGTTTGGAAGGGAACTTCCTTTGCCCTCCCGCAGGGCAGGCACGTTGCATGTGCCCGAGCTTCCCACATCCGTAGCAACGGATGGAGCTCTGTACGGCCGTACCCAGTTCCATGGGTACCGGCCCAATGCTAGCTCCGGCTGCTGGAGCTCCCTGCATTGCGACTGTTGATGAATTGCGGCCTTGCCGCATTGACATAAGAGTACGAGCCTGTTTGTGGCTGTACTCCTCTTGGAGGGCGATCTGGATCGCATCCTCCATAGTGTTCGCATGCACGCAGAACAACTGTGTGCGGGATGGGCCCACCTTCAGGCCATCCATGAACACTGTCACCTTGATGTGTTCGGGTAGGGGGTTCCCCACCAGAGATGCAGCGAGTACTCGCATCTCCTGGATGTATTCATGCAGCTCACGCTTCCCTTGTTTACAGGCAAGGAAGCGCGAGCGCTGACGATATTCATAGTTTGTCGGGCGGAAGGCCGGCTCTGAGCTGTTCACACAGCAGAGCTTCACAATCCGGCGTTGTCGCCTCACGCGTGTATGCCCAGGCCTTCGCCCGACCTCCCAGGTTGGACACGGCGAAAGCGACCCGAAGTCGCTCGGTCGAGATGAGAGCCGCATCCATGGCGAGCTCTACGTCTCTGACCCAGAAGAGGAGGTTCTCTCCCTCCTTCCCCTCGTAGGCGTTAACTTTAAGCCTTAATGGCTTAGATTGGGCTGGCTTCATCTCATCCACGGGGTCCACAGGGGCGTGCAGCTCCTGGACGTGAGCGATGAGGCCTCGCTCATACGTGTCGACAGTCTCAATGCGTTCGACCTGCTCGGCCGGCGTAGCAGCAGCTAAGCTTCGGAGGGTATCTCCTCCAAAGATGCCCGCCATCTTCAGACCGGCTCAAACGGAGCATCGGTCAAATGAGAAAACCCCTAGATATATCTTGGCTTACCTTGTACGTGCCACAGAGGATTCAGGTAGTCAATCTACCTGCGTAGGCGTGGATTGACTACAAGTGCTACTGGGTGTGCTTGGGTCACACGAGCACCTTGTTTGAGGAAGCGTGCTATCAAGAGCATACGAACTCTAAGTGAACGGCCGTTCGCTAGTCCCTGATCTGAGAGGACTTAATAGCCAGTAGGGAGTAAGTTTTAGACTGATTTATATTTATAGTTAATTAGATCATTTGGCCTGTAATACAATTTCCTAATTAACTATGGTTTTTTCTATAAATGCATATAAATGTAGGTCAAATACTATTGGTTGGCCCTCAGCCGCCCGATCTACGTGGCAGTGGTGTGACCCACACCATTTGTGATAAAGTAATTACGAGAACTTTAAGTTGATCTCGTAGCACTTCACTTCTGTGAACTGAGAAGAATATGCGAAGTAGTTAAACTAACATGTGTAGTGCGAGTAGGAAGTGATTGTGATTCATGTTGTTAAAGTGTTGTTGTAGGGGAAAGCTTCGCAAGCAGTAAAACCCCCATAGATCATTCTAGACTATTGGTCGCGGCCACCAATTGAAGCTGTACGCATACAGAAGTCTTTCCCGGAAAACCCCTAGGTTCCTTTCCTGAAAGTTTCTCTTCAACAGTAGTCTTGATCCTCAACCTTCATTCGCTATCAAAGTCTTTCAACATGTACTCAATGCAGGATATACACTTCTAACTCGCCATGAGAACAAACGAAGCGACATCCCGACCATAGTCCATACCTCTTAATAATTACAAAACGAATATTGTTAGTTTCATTCGAATTTGTGAGAATTACCTGAATCGAATCGTTTTGCCAAATCGATTCGTGCGATACTGAGTTAATAAGCAATCGACCACTCGACGACGATGGCAAGCATCCAACAGGCCGTCAACAAACACCATAATGCACGCTCTCTACGGCTACTTCTATCTGGGCTTATCGAAACAGCAACTGGGGAGGATCTACAGCAAGCATATCAACACTACTTCAAACTGGATCCAGCGCTTCGAGTCTGATAACGACTACCAGTGACGCTCTAGCACGGATAGGTCAGCTCACAGCAGCGCAGCGAGAGTGGTTACTAAACTTTTACGCGAGACAGCCGGTTGCATTTCTTGATGAAGCTAAGGCTGCGTTTGAGCACAATTTCACACGCTTCATTTTGGTCTCAATGTTGTGGAGGGCGCTACGGCAGCATGGGCTTACGTGGAAGATTCTTGAACGAAGGGCGATGAGCATCAAGGTCAGCAATACTGTTCGCTTCACACTGGAGATGAGCACGATCAAGTGCTGCCAAATGAAAGTCCAGTTTCTCGATGGAGTCAGTTTTACAACAGGGGCATGCTGCGCTCGCGTGGCTACTGCTTGAAGGGAAAGAAACTCGCGTTTCGTGATGCGTTTAATCGGAGGACAAGGGTGTCGTTGCTCTGTTTCATCTCCGTGGATGGCCTCGTGGAAATATTTCACACGGATGAGACGTTTGACCGCTCCAAGTTCGTTGAGTGCTGCCGTGTGCATGCACATTCTGGGAAGACTGTGTACCAGTACCCAGGAAGAAGCTCTGTGTGGATTCTGGACGGTGCCAAGATCCATTACCACCCGGACATCGTCTACTACTTGCGGTCGGTGGGGATTATTCCCATCTTCCTTCCTGCATACCGCCCATTCTACAATCCCATCGATTACCTCTTTGGTTTGATCAAGAAAGCGTTCAAGCGGCAATATGTCGAGGGCTCCAAGCAAAGCCAAGCCGTTTTTATTGCAAATGTGCTCCAGCAGTTCCAAGATTTCGACATGACAAATATTTTTGAGCACTGTGGGTGGAGTGTAACAGGTGAGTTTGACTGTACGTCGGTCGTTGGGGATGAGTACGTGAGCACATCGCAAGCTGAGCAATTCGTCTTGGACGACTTGTTGGAGTATTCGGAGCGAGGTGATCATGATGATGATAACGAGGGCTCGAGTGACGAAGATTGAGTTATTATGGTAGAGATGCAATCTTAGCTTTCGAGATTATTGCAAATCAAGAACCAGTTGTGTTATGCATGGTCGATATCCTCTTGATTTGGAATGGCGGCCAAGGCGGACGTGACCTCTGTACTATCTGGTGGTATCACCACATCCTCACCCATTGCCTCGATAGCGTCCAAATGATTCTCCACCATCTGGTTCACGGGCACAATGGCAGTCTGCAGCACTTGGACCGTCTCCTCGAAGTACTTGATCTTTGCCTGCATGTCTTGAACGACTTTTTTGCCATCTTTACGCTGCGCTGCACACGTTGTAAGTGTTGACCACTTCAATTGACGCAGGCCCGAACTGAGTCACTAGATTTGGCGGCGGTCCCTTGGCGATTTCTCGCTCGTGCTGAGATCTTGGCTTCTAGAGAATAAAAGAAGCCCACAGTCGTCATGACATATTTTGCTCAGTGAACGTGGCGGACCATTTCTCCTTCAATGAGCTAATCATGAGTTGGTGGAGTTCTTCTGTCGCAGCACCTCCACGATCGGTTGCGGCCGGACCAATGCATTGGTCTTCAAACTCTGCAAACTGGTCAACGGTCGATATCTCGTTGCCGTACTTGTAGACAGAGAGCAAGACTGGTTCGTGCTGGTTTCTCGACAGATATCGACGATCTTTCGCACTTGTCCACCGGTCCAGCATCTTGGTGTTCATTCTCATGGAAGTGTACTTCTCGAACATCTCGATTGTTGGGTCATGCTCATCAACTGTCCATACTGGTGGAGTTCCTATCAGAATAGCTAATGGCTTCAACTCACACTGGATGATGCCCCAAAGCTTGATTTGTATCTCGCTCCATGTGTCGCATTGAACTATGCGCGTACCAAGCCGCCACGACGAGGACAGACGCTTATTGACAGTGTTCTTCAATCGTACATCAACTGAGAGTTTGATCAACGGATCATGCGAGGAAACTGCCTCTTGGAGCAGTTCAAGACGTGGACTGCGCCTCTGGTACGGCGAGGAACGAGGATTGTTGCTTTGTACTGCTCCGTCTTAGTTGGGTGCGTTGCCATCAAGGGAAACGCGTCGAGGGGAGCTGCATCAGACTGGGGTTGCAACACTCATTGCTAGAAGTAAAGTGCAGACGAACACCACCACTGATTGGTCAAAACCGGGTTGAATCGATTTACAAAACTCCGAATTTCCATCCATGTTCTACAAATTTGGGCGAAAACGACAATTAGTTGTCACAGTCACTTGACTTTATTAAGGTATCAATTACAACAAGTATTTTGATTTTCATTGCGCACTATTTCATTTTGAGAGTCGAGTTTGCGAATAACGCCGTGCAATGGTGTAAAAGGATACCATGGTTATTTGTTTCACCCGGATTAATCCGCTGTTGTCTGTACTTCTAAATACTGTGTACGAAACCACTCTTCATACGGTATATTGAGGTAGTTCTAACTCGGGTGTGTATTATATTAGAAAATCTTCAGTAAATAGAGGGGTTCCAGCAGAGCTTATGGTTTGTGGGAAGTCCAGAAAGTGCTGGATTTCCCCGTCAGCCCCCAGTGCTCTCCTTTCCTCCTCATCCTCTGTCTCAAGCCAAGACTAAATGCTTTCACTTCGCAATGTGCTCATAAAACCCCGTCACAATAGATTTGCGCGCGTAAGTAAAGCAATGAGAATATACTAGTTAATCTTTGCTACTGTACCAACCGATTGGTGCGGATTATAAAGTTTCCATGTCGTCACAGAACTTGTTGGAGCAGTATACACTATTGTCGTCATAATATATAGAGTTGTCGTGAAGGTTAAGTCGGTTGGTTGCCACTAGGTTCAGCCTATATGTCAGCCGGGTCTCATGAGTCGTTGATTTGGTCGTCGACTGAGTAGTCATCGTTCAGTTCAACATTTTACATGGTGAAAAAATGTCGCGTGTACATGGTTTATACTTAGGAGGTGGTGATTTAGATGTATATGGAGTCCAGCAGAAACATACATGAATAGCAAAATGGTGACTGTTGGGTTTCATTTTTTGATCGCAATGGATTACTAAAGCGAACTTAAGACAATTTAACGCGGACTCAATAAGTTAATTCCAATGCCATAATCTTGTACAGTTTTGCATTTGAATTTTTTTACGAAAGTTCGTTAAATTGGAAAGTTAAATCGTTAATAATGGACAAGTCTGTCTAGCAACGATTTAATAAACCCAAAGCATTTCCCATTCTTGATGCCCACTCGAACGACTCCAGCAATTCGAGATTAAGACGTTTCTAGGGCTTTATTTAACTTCGCCTCTAACTTCCGCAATTCAATCAACTCGTTGAGTTTTTCCATGTACCTGGGGTAGTTCGGGTCAAACTGAGCATGATAGTTTTTGGGGTTAATGTTGAGCTTTTTCGCGAGTTTGGCCAGTATCTTTTCATCACTCGGTGTCAGTAGCCCCCTTTCTTCTGAGTCGACGTCCGTGTGGTGAGTCCTCAAAAGGCGCAGGTTTGAGTCACTCGGTGAAGCCACTTTGGATATCTCAACCTGGTTGGAATCCGTGATTGTATCGACAGCGTCGCTGGAAACCATGAATGTAGCCCCAACAATCGCGATGAAGTAGTATATACGCATCTGGAAGCTTGCTGGGTTGGGAAAGGTTGGTCTCCAGAGGAAATTTGGAAATGATAGTAGTATTCGAGTCGAGATCCATGTATAGCTAGACAACATGTGTTTTCCGAACGCACATAATCATATTATGATTACCGAAATTCTTTTATCAAAGGGCACCCCAGCCAAATCTCAAGAAAGCTGCAATAGCCAATAGCTATGCGAGAATTGAATCCTAAGATAAATCTTTCTCAAAAGGCACCCCCAGTCGACATTCTAGCGACAAGACAGTTCTGGTTCTTCTGTATTTGAACTGCTAGATGTGATTGGCCAATTCAAGCAAATAAGACAGAAATTAACGACCGTGAACTCCAGAATGGGTTTGGGTATGCCGTTATAGGCGAAGTGGAGCTACTAATGAACATTGTTCCGATTTATGCCAATCGAAAAGGGTTGTGGTTTACAGTTTGTCAAATATTTTAATTTAGCTCAAGAGAGAATTTTGCCTGCTACGACGTTGCAAATTTGGTTCCTGATAGCTTGCTATCCCTACTGACAAGCGTAAGTTTCCGCAGGTATACTCACTATTGTATGTAGTCGATGTCACAGCACTGGTTGATAAGTTAGAGGCACTTAATTTAGCTGAAGAATCCAGCGAGGACTTTGCTCTCAATGCACATGAATTGTGAACTTCTGTTTGCATTTCTGTGTAATGTATTTCAAATCGTTGTACGGATTTTGTACCCTGTGTAATGGGGGCGCACTTTGAGAATGAAATTTCGGTATGTAACGGGCACAAAAGGCTACAAAACCAATACTAAGTTTTGAACTACATTACAAAGAAATGCAAACAGAAGGGCACCTTTAATAATAGTGAGCGTGACTTCAGTCATACTTAAGTGCCGCTAATCTATCAACCAGCATTATGATATCGGCTTCGTGCAATACTGGATCTCCCGGCGGAAATTCGCGCTTATCAGTAGGATAGCAAGTATTCGGAATCCACTCTGCGACGGTGTAGTAGATAGGCGTTCCCATGCATTCGTAAGCCATGAAAATTAAAGTTGCTCAAGATGGTGCCACAAGCTTGAACTCCTGCTGTGTGTCGCTCTCTCAGTGAGACCGGAGTTGGCGTCAACCCAACGCGACCGCAACTCCAGCTTTGATGGCTTCATCTAAGCGACATAAGCTGGCTGGCACGACGACGTGTAGCCCAGTCGGAATTTTATGAACACCACAGTTATTGTTGCAGCGTATCCATTAACGGGACGGGCCAGTGTCCGTTAAAGTCATACCAGAGAGGTAATATTTTTCACCTATGTTTTCTCTCTTTTATAGCTGAAATGAAATTTATATGTGGTTGACAATCTTGAATTCCACCACCTTTTCCACTGGCATAAATCTGAACATTGGATTGGTTCATCAGCGGTGCCACTTCACCCCACAAGATACGCTCAAAACCATTCTGATGCTCATGGTTGTAAATTTCTGTCATGCCAGCAATAGCTTGAATCGATCATTCACACCCAGTGGTTCAAATCTATAAAAGCCAGAATCATCTTATTTACACTGTCTACAGGGGTGCATTTTGAGACAGATTTATCTAGAGATCCAATTCTCGCTTAGCTATTGGCTACTTGAGATTTGCACTATGAGAAAGGAATTTCGGTAAACAACGGTGTTGATGCTTTGGTGGCGCTGATTATGCTAGTTGTAATGATGATGTTGTCGACAAACACTCCAGTTTCTAGGTTTTACTCGTAGCACCGTTGCTATCAGAACAACATAATTAGATGGTTGCTCTGTTCGTTGAGGATGACGAAAATGGTTTGACATTCGAATCTCATTCCTCAATTTTCTCCAACCCCCCAAACCCAAGCGCACTCAACTACCCAACATGAAGATATACCATGGCATCACACTTGCAATGATATTTGCTAACTCGTTAGCAGCTCCTACCGTTAAATGGTCCGCTTGCCTCCTTACAACATTCGACACAGGGTTCAAAAGTGATTTTATCGACAGTGCGAAGTGTGCAGTGTACACCCCACCGTTGTGTCACTCTGGTGTCTGTGAAGCCTCTAAGTCGGCCAAAAAAACCGTAGAAGTTTTCGTGAAGCACCTACCGGCTACCAAGGTCAAACCCGAGAAAGCCCACAACTTGTGGCTCCTTCAAGGAGGTCCTATGCACGACCCAGCTGGATGTGAGTTTACCCTCTACGCTACAAAATACTGTTGTATGTCTAACTTCCGTATATTGCATAATTTGTCTTGCAGTGGATGTGCCTATGATGCTCCTGTATGACCGGCTACAGGGAAAAGCTAATGTTTACACAATGGACTACCGCGGAACGGGGCGAAGTTAAAAATTATCCTGTCAGGCTTCTGCTTCGTCGAGTTTGAGCGACATTGATCCGGTGGACGTTCCTGAGTGTGCTCAAGAATTGGAAAACAAGTACGGTGATCTCGCGGCATTCTCAACAACTAGTGCTGCCAAAGACCTGGCGGGCTTCATTGCCGACTACACGAACGATTTCAGTACGACGATCTACGGAGTGGGTTATGGCACAATTTGGGTCGAACGCATCATGCACCTGGATCCTCCGGAAGTGACGGGTTACGTTTTAGACAGTGTCTCGACGACGTCCGGAGCGACTCCTGATAAGTTCTTCAACGTATCCTCGGTGGATATCCACGCTGGTAAAATTGGTGATGATTTCCTTTCACTTTGTGCCGAAGATAGCGTCTGCAATTCTCGTTTCAAGAAGAAAGGTCTCCAATCCACGATCGAGCATTTGATGGCAAAGTTTGACAAGAATCCGAGTTCGACTTGTGCCAAGCTCGTGAAAACATTCATGAGTGGTCAGGATAACGACCCACCATCGTTCGTTCTGCGATCTCTGCTTGGATCGCTCTTTCGGGACCCTGCTTTGCGAACCCTCATCCCACCAGTCACGTACAGACTAATTCGATGTGAGCCCAACGATGCTGATGTTCTCACTCACTTTATCGCCATTTTGAATCAGGGTATCCAACCCAAAGACAAGAATTTTTCGATAATTCTCGACAATCTCGTCACGTACTCGGAAATGTGGGAAGCACCTACACCGTCCGTTTATACTCTCATAGCTCAATTTGAAGAAATCACTTTGAATGCTTGGCAGGCGTACTCTCAAGTGCCCCTCTACTGCGCATACTCCAAGGAAAAATCGCCAGTATGTAATAAGCTCAAGCTCGGTTACTACACCGGTAATAGGATCATCTACGAGCGCGATGAGTACTGGAACAAGCCTGCGACTATCCCCAGCCAAGCCAGCGTATTGTTGATGAGCAGCAAACTGGACCCTGCAGCACCTTACCAGTACGCAAAGTCCCTACTCGACGCTCTCGATGGTGAAAACAAAGAGTTGGTCACTTTCGAGTACACCACGGGGGGTAACCTTGTCGACGTGGGTACATATGAATACTTGTGTGGTTCGCTCCTAGTCGCATAGTACGTGCAGAACAACGGGAACTTGGCCAAACTGGATAAGTCCTGCATTCCGGATGAGAAGGCTGCACTCAACCGGACTACGCCGATCGGGTACCAGTACGCATTCTTGAGCACGGATGATGTGTACGACGGCGAATTTGACGCGAGATTGAATGCCAGTTTGTCAGAGTAATAACAAGTCTGACAACGTTTGGACAGAAACATCCGGTTTTCTGAGCGATGACGTGTGAAGCAATTACACACCAGTAACGAAGGAATTCCACATTCACTGAATCTTAGAACTGGTGATTTTATCCAGTGAACATGACAGCGATACCACTCAACGGAGTAGTAAAGTGTTCCTCGGTTGTTTTCTCGGTTCTAGGAAAAGACAGAAAAATACAGAATCAAAACTCGTTTTGGCATAAAAAATTCGTGTACTTACTAGTGGAGACCATCGGATCCCAGCAATGTTGGAGCTACATTGCGCGTAACCATTGACAGCGCTCACTATAGGCCGGAAAGGTCCAACTTTCGACAAGTAGATTCTGAGCCGTCATGTCCAGTCGTGTGGATTTATCTCGCATTTTGTGGAAAATGCTAGCCCGGTATGGCTGTTTGTGTATTTGTCGTTTATGTGTTCTCGGTTCTGGTGGCCATACGTGACAAATGACCTCATTATTCCGGGAAATCACAGGGTCCAACTACTCCCTCTCAATAACGCGAACTTCATCAAGATTAAGGGTTAAATAATGAGACTTGGATCTCAAACCCCGTTATACCTTAGCCGACACGAGCTACAAAATATGGTGTAGACAGTGCTCGGAAAATAAAATAAAAAATTGTACTGGTTTTTAGAAAACGCGTAATAAGTTATTGCAATAACATGAGTTCCAATAATAAATATCGCAACAAATAAAAAATTGGTAGATGGGAACGACCCTAGCAATCCATGCCCACACCCGTCAAGAAGCTGATGGCTATCACTAGGGCTGTTGTCCTGGCTTGGGTCCTCTGCCAATCGAAAATGAGCTGGCAACAGCAACAGTTCACCAGTGGATATGGGTTCTGGTTGTTATCTTTGATCAGTATCATACATAGTAGCTTGTTGTTTTATTATTTGTAATAGGTATCAGATAAAGCAACGCAGCTTGTGCCTGCGCTATCATGGCAAGCCTTAAGCTACTTGGAGCTCTGTCCATCGATGTCTCCGTAGTCGAGGAGAGAAGTGAAGTCCCACAACCACAATCTCAAAGATCTTGCATTTGTATCAGAGCTCATTTTCGGCTTTTGTTACAGTTCAAACTGTACCAAAAGAACGAGGAGAGAGTAGCTCATGTTAGAATGCACATCGGAGACGAAGTTGAAGGTCAGAATTGAGACCCATTCCAGGAGCAAGACTAACCTGAGAAAAAGCTTCGAGAAGCTAAGTGCTGCGGGTTACTGCATGTCAGTTAATATATGGCTTTAAGAGCTGGTGAGAGCTTAACGAACTAATCCAACTTTCACTTTTCCTTTTTCTCTCTGGGATACAAGTCTGTCTAAAAATTCGGTGCAATTTCCATTAGCTAAGCTAGCCATAACTGTGGCTGCGTGGAATGAGGAAGCAAACATGACTGGAAGCAACAACCCATGCAGAAGACCGACCGGTTCGGGTGTATTTACGCCTGGTAAATACCAATATACTTATTACGGACACAATTTCATATTTTACGGTAATCTCGATTTGGCAATAATAAGTTATTCCGTCAATATAATACATCAATTATTGTATTTATATTATTTTTTCCGAGCACTGGGTGTAGATCCTCAAATGACACCTTTAACCTTCAATGCATCATCAGTTCGGGACTGCTTTGCCGTTTTGTGGTGCTGGCGATATTCATTCTTCTGTGCTCGGCGCTTTCCCCGTCCGATGCGCAGAAGATCATCTGCGAGTCGTTCAAGAACCTGGTGGAGGGTGAAGTGGGGCAGCGGACACTCAGCAGGAGGCTTGCGACAATGTCGAGGTGCATACAGGTCGGCAAGGCTTGGAGTAGCAGGTGCAGGCTTCTCTTCTCCGCAAAATGCGTAGTTCAGTGTCACTAACTTGGGCTGATCCAGCCATTCGAAGTTCGAGCGAGCTGCCTTTTTCAACACCTTGGTGTAGTTCTCAAATCGCCATCGCTTTGTTTTTACAGACGTCTTAGTCTTTACTTTCTGCTCCGACAGACGCAGGTGAATGTGATCACAACTCTCACCCTTCGACACGGTCGGGCACACTCCCTCCAAGAAGAATGGAAGGCAGTACATGCCAGTCTGGTAAGTGTACGGAATACGGTCGCGGAGATTCCATGACGGCAAAACTGAGTGCCTAAGCACTTTAGAATCGGAAATTGTTAACGACTGCGTTTGATCTTCACTTGACTTGGGCAAAAAGTCATACAAATCAACCTCGGCCGATTCGATGCCAGGCTCAGAGGTGGCCATCAGGACCTCCACACCGCCACGCTTCTTGCCGAAAGTACTCTGACCTGGAGCATCATGTGGTCTTAGTAGGTAATTCCCTACAGGAACATCTCCCAGCGCTGTAAACAACGTCGAGAGCCACTGAAACTTCGACGAGGGACTAAATACCATCAAGAGAATAGCACACATCGACTGAGTCACTCACACTATTCTCCACACAAAGTAGTAGAAATACGTACTCAAAGCACTCGAGAGGGAGAGATTGTTGGGAGGCATCTCCATAGATGAGGGATGAAGGCGAATAAGTCCTCCAGGATGCGATAGTATCCTCCTTTGGGTTGACGCGGGCCACTAGTACGGTAGAACCACCGCGAAGCCACGAATGCAGCCAGAAACGACATCTCTCACTCGTTGTCAGCTGCTCCTCGACTCCGAGCGAATGATAGTCTGGCTTGACGAATACACTCAAAGGCGTAGTTGCTTGTTGCTTCTGTTGGTCTTGTGATGCGTTTTCAGGAGGTATAATACCTGTAGACGCACTAGGTGAAAACATACTTGCATGGGTCGTGCTACGCACTAGGATCCGACTATCGTTGAGCTGCCAGACATGATACGCTGTTCGCCCGCCTGTGGATTCTTCGATTACAGATTCCGTCTGTAACAAAAGTGTTAGAACTTTGAGAACATTAACAAATAAAAGGGCTTTACCTCAAAACGTGACAATAACGCAGCGCGTCCAGCTTCTGCTACCTTGTCTCTACTGCTTGGATTACTACCAGGTAGTGGGCGATCCAGATATACCCGCTTTTTCGTTGCACCATCACTTCCGTGAATAATAGCTCGGCTCTTCATGGGAATGCCCCAACCTACAGGCTGCATTAATCATGTTTCATCCAGTCAACACTCCAATAAAATGTACACGTAAAAGAAAATACCTTTGGTTGAGCTGTTGTACTTACCACGTGGGCGAAGCGAGCTGATGTGTCGCTGTCAAAAAGGGTTACCAACGTAGACGAAGAAATGGCCAGGTCGCAGTTGTACTTTTCCATCAATTGTTCTGCTTGTGGGTCTGCCGATATGGCTTGACGTGGAGACACAACATCCATTACCAGTTCACCACCCTCATCCGGACTATTCTTCAGAGACTGACCAGCCCTAAGGTTCGTGATATCAATCACGCAATACGTGCCACGAGCAGCAACTTCCTCAGCACGAAGAACTGCAGACGCAGTGTCACAAGTAGCGTCATCACTAGGCAATTTTACTGCCACACATGGCTCAAACCATCGTGGATAAAGGCGATAAACGTCGTTCCAGCACTGCGTCAGCATGGAGTTGTACTGCAAACCAACACAATAGTCTATAATCAACACAGCAGCTTCATCAATTCATCTAGGTTTCACCCACTTACCCATGACCCAACAAATGACGGCACTTGGGCCTGGTTTACAACATCTTCCGCAGCTAGTCCTCTTGTCATCATCCTGCAAAACCCCACTTGCTCTTTTTCAACTTCTGCTTTCATTTCCTGCCACTGCTTGGCCTCATCTTGCGACAATGAGAGCACTTCCGGCAGACCACGCTGCTCTCCACGAAAGCCAAAACCCACCAACATGACATCATTAGCTTCTCAATCTCCCTCCATACTCTGGCTATAGTCAAAAGTCACCTATTGCGCACCTGTTGGGCCTGGAAGACCTTGCGTTGCAGTACAAGGTACCGTTCATGTTGGGCTACTGAAAATCCAGAGAGTCGTCGACGCGCATTGTCCAGCTCCAACATCTTCTCTGGAGCTCGAATCCGATGCGATTCGATTGCTTCCACCAGTAACTGCACTAAGTGTTTCGATTGCTGCATAGTGTTCATTGTGGAGGAGCTTTTGCTACTGGAATCGGACGCATTACCGGGTGTGACGATTGTCCGTCGACGAGTCTCCAGTTCTCCATAACGTCGCGACTTGTAGATGTCTCCATGGGTGGAAAAGGTTGCAAAAGCGTCGGCAGTGAAGAATGAATCACTATCAACATCACTGGGGCATTCAGCGCAGCGTTTACGGCTCGTAAGGAGTCTTCCAGGTACAGCGAATGTGGTTGAGTCCATTTAGAGCTTTTAGATTGCCACTAGCCAATGGATGAAAGGTATTTTGGGCTAATCAAACTTCATCAAGCCGGGATGGCTACACTTTTGATGAAAACGTAAAACATCTTTCATTTTTTAGTTGATGAAAAAACGAGGAACACTATTGAGTAATATAGTGGTTACGTGCGTCCGCTAGTTAGAATCACCATCTTGGAGCTTCAAATGAAGACAACTCCATCGTCACTGGGGCATCACGCTATCACTCGCAACTTGAGAGTCGCAAGTAGGACTACGGATCTAGACATCCCGTCCATGCGTTGTCGAGCTTAGTACAAACTGGCATTCAAACTCGCATCATATTCGCCATCGTACGCATCGTCCGTGCTTAAGAATGAGTACTGGTACCCAATTGGCGTTGTCCAATTGAGTGCAGCCTTCTCATCCGGAATGCAGGACTTATTCAGCTTGGCCAGGTTTCCGTTGTTCTGCAAGTACGACGAAACTACGGTCATACCACACAAGTTTGTAGATGTACCCGGATCGACAAGGATACCCCCTGCGGTGTACTCGAAAGTGATCAACTCTTTGTTTTCACCGTCAAGAGCGTCGAATAAGGATTTTGCATACTGGTACGGCGCTCCAGGGTCCAGTTTGCTGCTCATCAACAACACGCTGGCTTGGCTGGGGATAGTCGCAGGCTTGTTCCAGTACTCATCGCGCTCGTAAATGATACCATTACCATCGTAGTCTCCGAGCTTGAGCTTATTACACACCGACGATTTTTCCTTGGAGTATGCGCAGTAGAGGGGCACTTGCGAGTAAACCTGCCAAGTACTCAAAGTGGTCTCTCCAAATTGAGCCTTGAGTTTTGAAGTGGAGGGTGTAGGCGTTTCCCACATTTCGGAGAACGTGACGAGATTGTCGAGGATGACCGAATAGTCAGTGTTTCTGCTGTCTTCAGGGTACATATCCTGGTTGAACTTGTTGATAAAGTGAGTGAGAATGTCTATATCCTTTGGCTCACAGCGAAGGAATCTGTACGTGACTGGTGGGATGAGGGTTCGCCAATCAGCGTCCTGAAGGAGTGACCCGAGTAGAAATCGGAGAACGAACGATGGTGAGTTGTCATCTTGATCACTCTTTAGGAGCTTGGCACAAGTCGAACTTGGATTCTTGTCAAACTTTGCCATCAAATGCTCGATCGTGGCTTGAAGACCTTTCTTCTTGAAACGAGAATTGCAGACGCTATCTTCGGCACAAAGTGAAAGGAAATCATCACCAATTTTACCAGCGTGGATATCCACCGAGGATACGTTGAAGAACTTATCAGGAGTCGCTCCGGACGTCGTCGAGACACTGTCTAAAACGTAACCCGTAACTTCCGGAGGATCCAGGTGCATGACGCGTTCGACCCAAATTGAGCCCGAACCCACTCCGTAAATCGTCGTACTGAAATCGTTCGTGTAGTCAGAGATGAAGCTCGCCAGGTCTTTGGCAGCACTAGTTGTTGAAAATGCTGCGAGATCGCCGTACTTGTCTTCCAATTCTTGAGCACACTCAGGAACGTCCGCTGGGTCGAAGTCACTCAACTTCGACGAAGAAGAAGCCTGGCAGTTTAATTGCTCACTTCGCCCCGTTCCGCGGTAGTCCATTGTGTAGACATTAGCTTTTCCCTCTAATTGGGAATGCAGGTAGAACATAGGAACATCCACTGCAAGACAAATTATGCAATACACGAAAGTTAGATATACAATCGCAGGTTTTGGCGCAGAGGGGAAACTCACTTCCAGCTGGGTCGTGCATAGGACCTCCTTGAAGGAGCCACACATTTTGGGCTTTCTCGGGTTTGACCTTGGTAGCCGGTAGGTGCTTCACGTAAACGTCTACGGTTTTTTTGGCAGACTTCGGAGCTTCACAGACACCAGGGTGACACAACGGTGGAGTGTACACTGCACACTTCGCTGCATCACTTTTCAACCCTATGTCGAATGTCGTTAGGGGACAAGCAGACCACTTAACGGTAGAAGCTGCTGCTGAATTGGCCATTATCAGCGCAAGAGCGATACCATGATATATTTTCATGTTGGGTAGTTGAGCTTGGGTTTGGGAGTCTCGGAGAAAAATGAGGAATGATACTGGAGTGTCTAACCGTTTTTGCTGTCCTCCAAAAACAGAGCAACCATCCAATTATGTTGTCCTGACAGCAACGGTGCTACGATCAAAACCTAGTAGCTGGGTGTCCGCTGACTCCGTCATCATTAGGACTTGCACAATCAGCGCCACCATCAACACTGGTGATTATGGGCAGTAGCTTAGAATATAAAAGTATAGACAACAGCTGATAAATCCGGAGCTCGAATGTACCAACTGATTGGCTAGGAATGTGACGGGGTCACACAAGCACCTTGCTTTGAGGAAGCGTGCTATTCTCTGGATTTTAATCCAGAGTTTCTACAGAGAGGTCATTCTACCCAAAATAAAATTTCAATACAGTTGCTATGTCTAGAACTTGTCAAAAAACAAAGATATACATTTAATATGTTTTATGAAATTTCTTGACAAGTGGGGGTTATTCTTCTGTTTTCTTATATATGCAATATATCAAAATATTCTAAGTGATAGGTTTAATACATCATTGATACCATAGGTAACTCTTATGTCATATAGACGAAAAGGGTAATCTCACGTGTAACCCCATTTCAGATGTCCTGTAAATCTCTTGTAACGAATCTGTATTGGAGAACTCGATCAACCGCACCCCAAGCAATTGCACAGTGCTTCACAATTCACTGCAATTCCTCCTAATTACAGTAACCTATGAAATTATGACGTTCAAGACGGAGTTGGTTCGCCCTTACCATTATAGCTACCAATAGTTCGTTTCGACATTGTTCGCTTTATTTAGCGAACGTTGGAGAGCTGAATGAACCAGAATTCATCCAAACTCCAGGTGACAAGTCGCTATGGCATCGACCACCCGTGTACCAGACGTTCCAACAAGTCCAGAGACTTCTTCCGTGTCGCCTCTTACCATTGAGATCAAGTCTCCACCTCCGTCACCTACCAAGGGCAAGATGCAGCCTACGCCCAGTGTGGCTGACATCTTAGCCCTTGACGGTAGTGTCGATGTTCGACTGTTGATGATTTCCATGTGGAAGCATCGAAGCAATGCACCGTTCACGGTGGAATTGTGTCAACGACTATGCTCAATGCCTATAACTCAGCCTATGCTGGACCAAGTAGAATTCTACCTACCACAATTGGCTCACATGGTTGTACACCTCGAACAGGAACTACCTATGGAAGACATGGAACAGTTCGTACTACTTCTTTCTCAAAGTAGTGTACACTTTGCATTGCAGTTCTTTTGGATGATATATGCAGCATTGGATGAACATCGACCCAAACGTACAGGCAATAATCCCCGTACTTTTGCCCGTTGTGCACGACTACTACTTGCGCTTGAACAATGCTTCGTGTATGGCTCCCCTGCAGCACGTCAAGCGTCGGAATTACTAACTCGACAAAGTATCTCCAGGGACGAGATGGAGCAGATTCTACTAGCGGATCGTCGGTTTTTCGCCGCTCAGCAGAGTAGTAAGGACACTACCAATACTGGTGATGGAGAAAATGTTGCCCCAATATCTGGTGGTTGGTTACTGAAGAAAGGTGGAGGCACTAGGACAATGGGTCGGCGCAACTGGTCAATGCGCTGGTGTCGCCTTGAAAAACGGATTTTGCTCGTATTCTCAAAACCTACTGATTCTCAACCTCGTGCCGCCATTCCACTGCACGGAGCCAAAGTGCATGTCGTGGAGAACAAACGTCCATATTACTTCGAGATCACTCACGATTTCAGTGATACCAAAGCAAAATTTGCTGCAAAAAGTGCTGATGAATTATCTACTTGGGTGGCGTACATTCAAAAGAACGCTACATTACCAGAACCCCCTGCTGGTAGCCCTACCAAAAGCAATAGCAGTCCTGATCGTACACTGGCACGTATGTCGTTTGCCATGCGAACGTTCATTATGCAATCCTCCAGTAATGTACACAGTACCGTCACACTTGCAGTTGATGGTGCTGCACTTCCATCACGAAGTGAGTCACCATCGAAAACAGATAGTGCGAGCCGCCCGGCAGAAGTCACAGCGGATGCAGTAGCTTCAAGTATCGGACAGATGCGTACTCGGATGCTCAGTAGTGGTGTCAGCGCGTGTTCGACTCAAGGTGGTGATACGGAAGTGAGCCAATTTTCGACGACAGACTGCTGTGGTTCCGATGCGCTCATGCAGGCTCTAATGCTGCCTGATCAGCAGCGGCGGTATGAGTTTTTCTGTGGTATGATTCACTTTGTGAAGTCTATCACCGATGTGTCCGAATCACTGCGTCGTGTTGAACCTTCTAAGCGCAAAGAATTATTGCGTCCACTTCTGAAACAACTACGAATACCCAGTCGAGCATATATTCCTTTATGCAAGGCGACGGATGTAAGTTATTGCTGATGTGAAATTATTGATACTTTCGTGACTGACCACGTTTGTTTGAATTATTATCTTGTTAGCCGTATTGCAATGTCGTGTCAGTGTTTAGCGACGAAGGCCGAGTCTTCAATACTCATGTTCGTACCTGCTAGAAGGCATCTCTTGGCTTTAGTCTAACCAACAGTTTATACAGGAACGAGCCCCGTGTTTGATTTACTTCGGCACTGAGGAGACTGAGAATGGCGAAGATGTCTCCACAGTTTTGTTCAGCGAGCTTTATGAAACTAGAACCAACGATGGGGGTGACATTGAAGAGGGTGAGGAAGCCGTGGCAGTTTTTGATGAACATGCAGCGGATATTGCGTTGAGGAAAATGAGAGTCGCACCTGTGTCACAAGCTAAACAATTATCGAGATGTATGTCGCCATTTCTCAGTGAGCTTCTTTCGGTGAGTTTGGTCCTACAACTCAAGGTGCTTAATAACGTTGCTAACACTTATTATTATTCCATGACAGGACGATGATCGCAAACAGCGCCTAGAGAAAACGTTCGGTGAGTTAACTTTCACAAAAGCAGAGCGACTCCAGGAATCTGTTACGTGCGAGAATCCACAGCGCTGGCGTCTGACCGCCTTGATGTCCAAAAGTTACGATGATCTCCGCCAGGAAGTTTTGGTTATGCAACTCATCTCATATTTCCAGCACATTTTTGAAGTCGAGAAGCTTCCACTACGATTGCATCCGTATCGCATCCTGTCTACAGGTTCCAGTACAGGTCTAATTGAGGTCGTTCGAAATGCGATGTCGCTTGATGGAATCAAGAAAATTCCAGGCTTTAAGAATTTACTCAGTCATTTTGAAGAAATATATGGTGGAGCCACGAAAAATGCTGAGGGTGACGACAATTCTGGTGAGGGTTCTGAGTTGCTTCGTCAGGCTAAGCTCAACTTCATTCACAGCTTAGGTACGTCATCCATGTTAAGTTGTCATCGTTTGAGAAGATGAACTAACGTTATGTATACGTTTTTTAGCTGCATATTCCATAGTCTGCTACATTCTTGCGATCAAGGATCGACACAATGGCAACATCATGCTTGATATCGAAGGCTATATTATTCACATTGATTTCGGCTTTTGTACGTTTTTCTCTATTCAGCTATGCGTGTATTGCGCCACTGACTGTTTTCCTGTATCAGTCCTAGGACGAGCACCGGGAGGAAGTTTTAGCTTTGAAACAGCCCCCTTCAAACTGACGGCCGAGATGGTGGATGTACTTGGAGGCCGTCATTCTTCCAACTTCCAGTATTTTACCGACTTATGTGTTCAAGGAGCTCTTGCAGCTCGAAAACACGCTGATACCATTTACACCTTAGTGGAGGTCATGAGTTATCACTCCAAGCTTCCGTGTTTTATAGGAGGTGCAACAAGCCCCTTATCGGGACTGAAAGACCGTCTATTCCTCAACATACCGGAGAAAAAAGTAGCATCTACCATCCAGAGTATGGTACAACGTTCGTACGATCATTTTGGTACGAACAAGTACGACCAGTTCCAGACATTCTCGAATGGAATAGCCAAATAGACCTTATGTGACCATGCATGATGACGAGAAGCATAGCAGCACAAGCAATTATTAAAATGCAATGGGTGGGTTTGCAAAAGGCATCGTCTTGAATTGAACAAAGCACATGTATTTTGTCGCGATAAAATATCTTTGTTCTGGTCGTTCTGGAAATCGATATCCACGTCATTTTTCATCGCAATGTTATGCTATGTGCTGTTGTCATTAGTCTTCTTACTGCTTGCTGACAGCACACCAATTGTTAGTTTGGTTCCATCAGATAGAATGTGTGCATTGTACCAAAAGCTCGTGCTGCGTCCAATATATTACTGGAGATGCTGCGCTTCGCCATCGCCTTATCAGCAGTTCTGGTCGCAATGGCATCTGAAAGGTTCTTCTGCCCATCGTCACTGATCACAGCAACTCGAAGCTTGTAGCGGTGATCGGGAAGTAAATTCGCAATAGTAGTTGAGCTAGACACAACAAAGAATCCTCGTTGATACCGCAAAACGATACCAGCAAAGGTACATCTTGGTACGAAATGCACTGTACGTACTTGACAGTGTGGTCATCAGTCCTAAAAACCGCTTCCCACTTGCATGTTCCGTCAGGTTCGGGCGAGGAAAGGTAGATCACGCAAGAAACACCAGGCTGCCGATCATTATCTGCTAAAGTCCATGTCACGGTTATCTCCGTGGGCTCTGCACCATTGACACACAGCGCTGGCGCCGATGGTTTTGCTGTATTAGGAAAATAATTGCACCGTTGAGCGAAAAATTTCAATGCAAGCAGAAATAAAATAGCTCACCTCTTCTTGTCCTAGCGGGTTGTGACTCGGCACTAAACTCGCTCAACCCATGAAGGTTAATGGCAGAAATTGATGCAACATACTCAGTATCCGCACAAAGTTCACTTATCAACATTTCAGTGGGGACAGCAACTGTCAGCACAATCTTTACTGGTTCTGAAGGCGTTGAAAGCTTGATCTTGTATCCCGAAACAGGCAGAACCTCGTTTAAGTTAGGTCGTGGTGGAGACCTGCGTCCATGAAATCAGCTCCATGAAAGCACGGTTTAATTAAAGAGAAACTTATGCTTCGTACCAGAAGACTTTCAACTCGGTGTCTGATAAGGCCTCTAGTGTTGGTGCGGCTGGAATCGAAGGGGCTGAATTGTGAAAACGCAATAATAAGTGTTCTGTGAAACTGGATAAGAGGACGACATACCCTTGCCAAGTAAGCTTCTGAATAGATCCATTATAGCCGACGTAGTGCACACATCCACAGATGTGAGTCCATGCTGCGCAAAGTAACATTTTGGTTAGCTCTCGTTGTGGGAGTCCGACCTTAGCAGATTTTACCTTGCTTTCTGCAACTCGAAGCTCCGCCCCGTTCTGTTTTCATAACTTGAACATAATGCTTAACCATACAAACTGGACACTGTACGTGCGATACCTGTAGTAGAAGCTCGACCACCTCCATATGTCCTTGCTGGGTAGCAAAAAACACTGGAGTACAACCAGAACCATTCGTCCCGTTTACACTGGCTCCACATTTTATCTGTAGCATACACTTCCACATTAAATAAAAACTTTACGACATGTTAGTAAAAGAACCACAACACCTACCAATGCGTCACAGATCGATGTATGCCCTTGATATGCTGCATAGTGCAGCGGAGAATTTTGGTTCTGCATCAGTAGACAACATAGAAAATTGATTACTCGATTTTTTACCCAAACTTGACAAAACCTACACCATATTCTGAAGAATCCCTCTCATTTACAAGTTCCGAAGTGTCTTTCAAAAGCCTTGCAACCACATCTTCGAATCCGTTCCAACATGCTGTGTAAATGTCAACACGAAAGCGTTGACGCCCGAGATCTTTCAATCGCGCAAGAGTTTTCTCGACCTCTCCAGATACCCCGTTTTCGTCCGTTTGTCCTACCCACCACTCGGTGAACTCGTCCTTATCAATCACACCGTTGTTATCGCGGTCTAGTAGGCGAAGCGCTTTGCGAAAATCTCTTTCTGTTAAAATGCCACCTAAATCTGAAACAAGGTGGCGAAGCTCGTCTACATCGATCCACCCACTTCCATCTTCATCGTAACAGGCAAATGCTGCACGAACAGTCTCACGCAACTCTGCCATTTGCTGGTGGTTAAAGATCCTTTCTTGACTCAAAATAAATGAACATGAATTAATAGTAGTAATCGTTCATGTTTTCAAGGTTCTTCAAACTTTTACGTCCCTGTGGAGACCATTGACCAATTGTTACATGGGACACTAAGATGCGATACAGAGGAACGTCTTTCGGATACTTTGGCTGTTAATCACACCTGGAATGATTGAAATGAGTCTCGATACAGAATAAATAATGCTAGTACTTTTGAAGCAGTACTAAATTACCTGCTACGATACATAGCAATGGTCTTTTTAACGAGAATATGCTTTCTCCAACGGCATAACATTGAAGCTGGTGTTGGAAGGCTGTGGCTGGATCTCGCCAGCTCGGTATATTTTTTGACAGCAGTTGTTTCCACCACAAAAGTCTACTTCAGCTTGACATGATACTTCAATCAAAGGTTTTGATTCAAATCACGGCGTGATCATCGAGATACTAGGAAGTCGTTTGTATTTTGTCTCACTCATTCCGTCCGCTGTACCTCTTGACTCCAGAGATATCGAATAATCTCTCGCTGTTGCTGTCCATCCGACTGTACAAAATCACTCTGCGCCGTCTTATCTTTCATCAAATACGTCAACGCACTGCCAAACCTGACGAGATACGGTTCAATCTCCGCATTCCACATCTCGTGGTCCCATGACACTTTGGTCATCTTAGTCTGCATCTTCTCCGCGTGCAAATGTTCCACCAACTCTCCCTCCTGTACTCCTAAAATGTACAGATACGTCTGCAATTGGGCGATATCATACTTGGGTAGAGGAGTCATGAATCTCTTCAACCTGTTTTTGACCTCGATCACTTTGCCGTCAGCTCGACCATCGATCTTTCCCCCCACCATCACATTGTAGTTGCCAACTGTAGCAACTTTTTTCTTTGAAAAGACCAAATTCCTGTCTTTCACTACCACTTTTCTTTCTTCCTGATACTGTTCAATACCTGCAGTCTCCTGTTTTACACCAAAACCTTTGTGCATTGTAGACGTGACGAATTGCACCACGCCCGCTTTGACATCAGCGGGAGTTGTAGATGGCAATGATTGTACCACTTTAGCTTGAGCCGTAGCCACTTGTTGGATGGTTTTAGCTTCAGAAGCCTCTTGAATTAACTCGCTAATGGCTGGAGCGACTCCTAAATCTTGCACAATTGTCTGCATCTTCTGTTCTGGAGTATGTAGTGACACTGTGAGTTCTTTCTGAAGAGACGAGACCTGATGTGGATTCGTGCGACGCCATACATCCAAAAACACATCTTCGATCTGGCGGTATGGGTTTAGGGCGCTGATGACTGGCACCTCGCTCGCAAAGATCATGATGGTTCGTGCTGCTCGACGCGCCATTATTGGAAGTGAGGTGTCGTACATCAAATGATGTGAATTGATGTCCAAATTTAGTGTACAAAACACTAATGTAGTTTTGTCCAATCAGACGTTAATAAGATCACTCACATGCCAACTGACTCACTTAGTAACGTCACTACTTTACAGTACGAAAGACAAAAATACAATTATGACAGAGAGTCGCATTTCGGTGGGTGACTTGTTGGACTTGATAGGTGGTGACTCACCTAGCGAGACGTGGGACGTTGAGCTGAACACGACGCTCAATGGTGCGATCGAGGACGCCAAAGCGCGCAAGAAGGCAAAACACCGTGCATTGATGGTGGAATTCCGCCTCAACAAAAAACAGCAACAGAAAAAGCTCGTGGCAGAGCACCAAAGGCTGGAATGCAAAATGAAGGTGCTGGTGGATAACGTGAGGAAATCTGCTTTCTGTAGTGTCGATGGCGCAATGGACACGCTGCAGGTACTGGCGGTTGAGAGGGAGGAACTGTACAATCAGAACATGGCATTACGAGAGGAGATTAACCGGTATAAAAGGTTTGAGACGGTCGTGCTGGAAGCTAGACAAGACCTGAAGGAGAGAGAGGAGTCGAACTTGTTACTACACAAGGCTGGCTGGTGTGTGACCTTTGATGGTCCAGGGAAGACGTCATTCTTCTTCTACCCTTTCACACGTGATGAGGTTGATGCTGCCATGAAGAAATTTGAAGCCGACTTGGTGAATAAGTTGCCATTTCTTTCGATGGCGGGTACGTTCTTCGGGTGGAAGGTGTATCGCGCACCTTTGGTTGTTTCTGCTTTGGATAATACTCGGTTAATTGCCAGAACACGGGTAACCAAGCGCTTGAGATGCTCACTGGACGTGCACACACGAATGTCGTACACAAAGCAGAAGGACCTAAGCCCAATGATTGTTACACCAATCGGTTGGGGACTACATCAGCGAGGAAAAGCTAGTACCCAAGTATTGCAAGAATTGGATCAAGATTTATTCGTGTTTGCGCACGACATTCCTGGACTGGATAAAAACCTTCGCTACTTGTTCCAAGTGAGGCGATCTCAATGGAAATTGCTAGATGGGAAACGAAAACTGACTGCAAGCTTGGTCATTATCGACTCGGATTCCAACAGACGAAGTCGCGATACTGATGCCTCACAAGGCAAAGTTGAGTGGGCTACAGAAGGAGGCATTCAAGTGTCAGTCACGGAGGTTGACGAAAACTCTATCGATGTCATTTGTGACCACTGGGCAAGTTGTGAAAGCAAGTTGCACGCAGAATATCTGATGATTCAGTGGACGCAGTTCGCTGTATGGTGGGAACAACTTACAGTGCCTTCTAACTTGCTCTTCAATGACCCCTAGAATACTACAATTCATTACATTCTACAATATATTAAAACTACTACTGTTGGCTAAAGGTTCAGCGAATTCTTTTTTTAGCCAATGACAGTTGTCAATTTTAACCATACGGTCTGTACCTTCGACAAGCTAATTGTAGCGGTAGGAACCCAAACAGGTAGACCTTGAATCGCTAGTAGTGAACAAAAGACAATATACTACACTCGGATTGTTGTCGGCTACACCCACAAGCGCCTTGTTTTCGTTGGTCTCTGAAATCTGGAACAAAGCCACTTCTTGTCGACTTCGCAAATGGTGCTCTACTAGGAGCTTCACTACAAATTAAAGATGATCAAGAGTCGGTGGCCATTGAACAAATCACTGAGCTATTGGATAAACTAGATGGAGCCGTAGGGACTACAGTTAGTGGTGGTGATGGATACGCCACCAGTTTAGACGACGATTTATTTTCAAAATGCTAACGTTATTTTCGTAAGCTAGATAATTCCTAGTTTTTAACAACTAATTTTAAGATAATGATTTATCTTCTGGACTTTGCACTTCACAGGTACATCAAAAGTAGGTGGTGATGTACTTCTTCAAGATCATTACGTGACTAAACATGCGATACACGAGGACATTAGCATCCAGTCGTTTGCTCCAAACACATCAGGTACAAAATGAGAGTACAAACTATGGAGCTTGATCACTCTGACTATCACAAATCATTGCGTGTTAGTCAAGGCTCCATTTCTACACGTACATACTATTTTAATCGTATGTATGTGTCCATGATGTACTTATTTTAATAAGTACATCAAGGATTGTTTGCTCTGTAATTTGTGACTGAAAAGCGAGAGTATCAAGCGCAATCATCACAACTGCAGACCAGACATGGAAGCGGCTCACGTCACGAGGTTGTGACGAGCATTGCCATTCCAGCTTAAACCGGCAACTACTCAAGGCAACAACGAGGGTGATCAACGATGACACTTTATTGGCGTGGAAGCGATTGCTACCTCAACGTTGACGAATGCGACTTGTTGAGTGCACTTCATGACATGAATGAGGCGAGAAAAGCGCAGCATCGTGTCAAGATGGTGGCGTTTCGAATGAAAAAAAAGCGAAAGCGCACTGACATGAAGCGCGAACTGGAACGCCTTGAGCACAAGATGAAAGTATTCGCTACCAAAGTGAGAAATGCTGCTACTCCGAGCAGTGTTGATGCTTCAAATTGTGGCTCTAGAACATTCGAAGAATTGAGTGAGTTACTTGTGGAGAGGGAAACACTCCAGAGCCAGAACTTAGCACTCCGCAAGAGAATTGGGAAGTACGAGAAGTTTGCGAAAATGTTTACACTAGCTGGAGCCAATGTGGAGAAGGAGGAACGCGTTGAAATAGGCACCCCGGTCCATTGCCACTCTTTGATACGCGCTGTATTCGATGCTCAAATGGAGCGCTTTGACTTGGAGCTTGCGAACAGCATACCATCTTTGTCGGCGCTTGGAAGTTTTATCGGATGGAAGGTGCTTCGTGCACCATTGATCTCTCTATCAATTAGCAAAAAGATCTTGGTGTGCGCGCAAATCACTAAGCGTCTTCCCTGTTCGTTTGATGTCCAGCGTCAAATGGCGTACACCAAACGGAAAGAACTAGGTGCTGTACTTCTCACACCGGGAGGCCGGAACCTTAAACAAACGACAGAAGTGCTTCATGAGTTTGACCAGAACTCGACCGTGTTGATGCACAACATTTCTGGACCTGGTACAACCCTTCAGTATTTTTTTCATGTGAGGCATGTCGATAGGAAACTAGACGACGGAAGACGCAAAATGACAGTAACTATTGTCATCACGAACGTGGATGTAGATAGACAAGGGTCTGTACCTGAGTGCTCATGCAATGATCCTGAACGGGCTACAAGTGAAAAATTTCAGCTGACGGTCACGGAGTTCGACAATGATTCGGTCGATATCAGCTGCGATCACTGGGCGAATTGCGCGAACAAGTTGCTTGCGGAGCACTTGATGAACCACTGGATGCAGTTCTCGCTGTGGTGGGAGCAATTAACAGTATCGTCTAACCTACTTTAGGGTTAATATTGTAATTCGGCGTTGTCAAATCTGCAACATGGAAAAGTCGTGTTCAATACACGAGAGAGTTGTTTTCGAAATTATTTGAAAGTCTGAAGTGATGTGGGAGTAAATTGACATTGCTTAGTCTACATCGATATACAGTATAGTACTACAATTGCTGAACACCTTGTCGACCTTAGACGAAATATACTTTGTCTCCAGTAGAGTATTTTAGTAGTCTACCCACACGAGACGATTTCCAATTGTGTTGTTAATAATACTAGAAAGCCCAATAGTTTTGTAGCTTCTAGTGGCGAAAACCCGGTGGTTGTATGTTGGCGTGAGCTTATTTTAGCAGATTAGCTGAAATGCACGATAGCACAAGTATAAATACAATACATGTTCAACCTCGAGGTGGTGATGTACAGAACATCATGGACGTACATCATGTGCTCACTGAGGCTGTGATTGCGTGAGCAGTACTCACGCAAGCACAGCATCACATCGGCCAACCTAACCATGTGTTTCCTTTGATACGGTAAAGAGAACTTCAGATGACCGGGGACGTGCGAACGTTCATTCACTAGGAATTTGTACACTCCTGATAGCACGCTTCGTCCACGCAAGGTGTTCGTGTGACCCCGGTTAGAGCATGCAGCCTTTGCCACACGCAAGTCAGGTACCAATTTAGCTGTGCGTTCACCTGGGAAGTACGTTTACCGAGCGCCGTTAGTGACTTCTCCTTGTACAACAGCTCTGTTTCCGCTCGACTTCGATCTACTAATCGTCCATTGTCCACTCGATGTGCTCTTGAGAATATCTTGCGTTAACGTCACGCCGATCGGTTTGGTGTTCACCAGCACCACAAAGTTAGCATTCAAATATTATGGAGTTCACCCAAGGTGTGTTCGTTTTCGTGCACTTTGCTACATGTACTTCACTCGATATGCTCAAGGCTACTGCAAGGTGGAAGACGCACATTGGCTTGGAGCATGACTTGTAATCGCAGGCTCGGGATCGAAACACCGCAGTTGCAGTACCAAAGAATAAAAAGACCGTGTTGAATGGCCCACAGACGGGGGTAATGTACGTAACTCGGACTGACTTGGGAACAATCTGTCCTTCCAGCGAGCTTACTACTGTAAAAATGAGTTAATTCTTAGCCTCGTGGTTGAGGCATAGCCAGCATCATACATGTAACCTGTACGTTGACAATCCGTATCTTGCTCAATTCCGTATCTATACCTAGAATACGATATGACCAAGCCGTGCTGCTTCATCTGTAGCATTACCATGACATGAAGTATCTCGTATTCAGCTTCCTCATGTAATCGCTTTTCACCTGCCCATACTCAAGGATGAAGGTGACAGTCGCGGACAGGTACAGAATTCATCTTGCATCGTTCGAGGAAGTTTTACGTGACGAAACTCGGACGTGGATTGTGGTCATAGGAGACTTATAGCAAGAATTGGGTAGTTTTTAGACGGTTTCTATTTAGTGATTAATTGACTAATTTGGTATGTAATATGAATGACTAATTAACTGCTCGTTGTTTCATAAAAAATCTGGTCGTGCCTCATTGGTCAATTATTAAGGGATACTCTGAAGTATGCCAACATCAGGAGTTGGTACCCAATCTGGGGACCCCCTCATGTAACCCTGTTACATACCCCACTTAAAGTCGTTCTTAACCGGGGATCGCGAAAGTTCTTCGACTGTGTGACGCATAGTCCATATATCTTCTTCTGCTTAAAGATCAGAAGACCGTTACGCTTGACGAACTTATTCTTTTTCGTCTCCTTTAGACCACTGCTGCTTGAATGCAGGTCATTCACGTGACCACGCTGGAACTCTCCCTTCGTCTCAGTTGACAAATGTTGACTCGCAAAATGGTAGTCGGCGGTGTTGACTTGCTGTTTTGGTACACCAATCGGACGACTTTCCCCGCATGGTCGTGCAACAAGTGAGGATCTGAATTTAAAAAGGCTCCGTAACACCGAAGACGTATATTCCTCGATATGATCAGCGTTCTTTTCTCATGCACCATCACCCCATGAACCATACACGTCACACCAGTTAAAGGCATTTTTATCTTCATCCTTAGCCCAACGCAGCGGACGTTATAGAACATGTCATAACATTATACTTGCCCTTGCCATGTTGATTGGTGAACTCAAAGTGTGAAAAATGATTCAAGAAGTGATCCAGCTTGGGTTATACTCGCAACACCCACAAACATGCTGAGCTATCCGCATACACATCAAATGACAGTCCATGCAGATTGTGTCTCCACCTCTCCGTAGGTATCTCAATTACTAGTAGGCCCTTCTCGTGCGTAGGTCATTCACACTCATTTACATGCAGTTTCTTCAAATAAGAGACAAGCCGATAATCTGCTCCGTCGTTTTTGCGATAGAGCGCCACCAATACATCACCCTGACGCGTATGTTGTTAAGGTGAAAGGTCGCTCGAAGTCCAGCAGCTTTCAGCGTTGGAGTTTCCGGAAGGGAAACCTTGCGATGAAAATAGCCTTCCTTCACAGGTGTCGACGCTTTCGTTAAATCACGCGACGGACAAACAACTTCAGCAATATCGAAAATGATTCTACGATAATACCCTTCTGAACTTAAGAAACTTAACAGCTCTTTCTTATTCATTGGAGCAGGAAATTTTACGATTGTTTCCTTTTTCTCAGATCACACTTGATCCCGCCTGAGACACCATGTACCCTAGGAATGCCACTACGGACTGACCGAGCGAGCATTTCGAAAAATGAGTTTAAAGCCGTTCTCGTCGCGGTACTTCACAGACTGCATGTATGTGCTTCACATGATCTTCCATACTTTTTGGGAAAACGCATCTGTCATCGAGATATACGATAATAACTCAAATTTGTCGAACAGCGCGGGAATTACATGATACCATATTTCAGGCATGATTGCCGCTCCCATAGGCGTTTTACGCTACTGTTCCGTCTCTGTATACATTCTGAACGCTATCTACAGTCGACCGGATTTTACCTCTCTCATATGATGATATCCATGCGCGCTAGGGTGCCCAATGTGTAAATTACTCAACGTACCATCTTATCGACCAGTCTTTCGATCAGAGGCAAATGAATTTTGGTAGTAATAGGTACACTGTTGAGATAGCGGTGGTCGAACACACAACGTAACGTAATTTGCTGATTCCCGCTACGTAACCACTCAGCTCTCTTTGGCGTTCTTCCAGTAACCGGATCCTTCTTTGGAATTGCGAAGATATTCGAAACCCATGGCGAGTTCGAAACTTCGATCCAACCCTTTCGCAATTTGCTATGACGAACTCCTCAAAAGTATTCTTTTCCATTTTTGGCAACTATAACGGATCTCGAGTACTCGGTTGCGCACACTTCTTCAGGGTATGCCCGAAAATTGACTTAACGCATTGGATGCAATCCATCCGGTGACCGTTCTGGATTTCCTCTTTCTCCTTAAACAATGGACCATCCTCGTCGTTTGACATGTGCACACTCTCGGCAGCTTGGGCGAGAACACGGTTCTATTCGTTTATGCAATGTCCCGGTTAGACGGAAATTGCGTCCCGGGTGTTTTGAGGATAGCCGCTAACACCTTGTTCGTCTTCGTCGTCAGGGTCTTCTTCTGATGTGACGGGGTCACACGAGCACCTTGCTTAGAGGAAGCGTGCTATTAAGAGTATACAAACTCTAAGTGAACGGCAGTTCACTAGTCCCTGGTCTTAGGGGACTTAATAGCCAGTTTAGCGTAAGTTTTAGACTAATTTATTTATAGTTAATTAGGTTCATTTGGCCTGTAATACAAACTCCTAATTAACTATACTTTATCCTAATTATGCATATAAAAGGTAGGTTTAATGCTATTGGTTGGCCCTCAGCCACCGAACCTACGTGGCAGTAGTGTGGTCCACACCACTCCAACAGAGTATTAAAACAAATACCCACAGAAGTATATCTACTTCTAAAGGCGGTACCCTTTCTAGGGTACCCCTTTCATGTAACCCCGTTACATGTGATCCTTCTTGGCGTTGGTACTGATCACCTGGCAATTCTGTGTGAACTAAATCTTCGTCGTGACGGTGTTTCCTAAGAAACTAACGTATCCAGCTCTACTGGAGACTAGGGCTTTTTGGTTTGGAGTCTTGTCTCGCAACTGTATCCGAATACACGAGTCTTTGGCTGTATGGTGTCATGCGGTAACGGGTGTGTGTGAATAAGTGCCAGATCATTGATTTCTGGTGGGTAAGGACCTTTCGGCTTCGAAGGATCTTGTATTCGGGACGCTACTGTATATTCAAGCTACCTTCCGAGATCCGATTCAGACTAATTCAATATTTAATTTTTTATTTTGGATTTGAAGTGAGAATCGTTCGAATGTAATAATCAACTTGGCTGTTGATATCAATACTCTTACGGGCTATTGCATTCAACGCTGTGCAACCTATGAGCCTAGTAGCTTGGTTCGTTTCTTTTTCACCATCTGTAGACGAGAACCTTGGATCACTATAGTATCTGGTTCGTATACTGCTAGTCTATATCTGTTACTAGTACGTTCAGATCCATCTGCCCACATGTTAACTTATACGATGCAACTAGAAGGGCTGCATATCTGTAGGCTCTACAACGAACCACACAACGAACAAACTGAGTCTTACAGGCTAAAACTGTGGTCGTACAGATTGGTGCGAAGACGTCAACAACTGGGGTTCCTTTGAGCAATGTGAGTTCTGCCTGCAACTCAGCTACTGTTCACTAGGTACAGACTGATGGAACTGCTGTAAGCTTCTTAGTTTTGTAGTTATCCGCAAACCCAGAAGCCAATCCGACTGCTTCCACTGGCGAGATCCTCTCGAAGCGACATCATCAAAACACCTCACCCCCAGAGTTTCTCAGAATCGCTGAGAGTCTTTGTCGATTACCGACATTACTATCAATCTATATCTAACAGTGCTTCACTGTTCCTTTCGCTGCCCATGAACGGCGCACGATGACGGAAGTCATAGATGGAGATTTCACGTTCGTCATCATGGATCCCGAAGGAAATTACGATTCTTGGTTCATAGACCAGAAACGGTAATCTCTATCACCCTCTGTTGCTCTCTCTCTTCGTTGACTCTGGTGGCACCAACGATCTATGTCGTTGCGTTGTATTAAGGAAGTCTACATTACCTTCGTTGGCCTGAGACCAACATTTTATTATCGAGTTGAAGGAGCCACTCTGTGCGTGGTGTGATCGTTCATGTTCAGGACCAATGCAGCCAGCAGACGCAACGCTGCTCATTCTTCAATTTCCTTGCCATCGAGAAGTTCAAGCTCTTACTCACTGTTGAACCAACAGACAACAACCAGCATGGTCTACACACTGAGAGTCTTCCTAGTCACCGTCACATTTGCATTGTTGCAGACGCAGCAGACAACAGCGACGCCGCTACGCGACGACCCCGTGACCGACTGTAGCTCGTTCGACCTCAACAACAAGAACTTTCCTGGTCGCGGCTCTGAGATCGAAGACGATGGTACTTGTACAGTCATTGTGCCGGGAGACCCGAGTACGGCGTACCGGAAGTTGGAGGGAGTTTCCAACGACGATATTGCCGAACTGGAAGAGCACTTTGGCACTACGTTTGAGCTGAAGATGAAGAACCTCCCCATCTCTAGTGTCCGTAACCCCCTTCCATGGGCGGGTTATAGCTGGCCAGTCTATCAGGACAGCATTAACTTCCAGTGGAAGACGTCGCAACCTAGTCCTGCAGAGAAGTATGCAAAGGCTTTCGGTCTGGACGTGAAGACTTTCATGGATAGTGTGTCAGCCCAGAATGGCATCGACTCGATGGTTGATAAAAATGCTGCGGTGTGTTCTACGGATGCTGAGTGTTATACCCGGACGTGAATACGATTTGCGCTAAGCGGGTCGGAAAGACTTCAGGCCTCTGCATCCCGACATGGTATGCCTTGGATCATGCTTGGATGCCTGCTTCTATCTTCGAAAAGGAGCCCAAGTGCCCTGTGACATACAATGGTGTGTTGTTCGATCCCATGGATGTCAAGGCGCTGATCACTGATCTGTACTACGATGTCGAATTGTCGTATGTGTTCTCTGGTTCTCGGTTCAATGGCTACGAGAATACTGTCGACAAATATGGTAGACACTCCGACAGCAGATATCGCGATCTCAACCCCGGATTCCTCCACATCGCTTCTGCCAACATGCTCGGCCTTCTCAACAGCACTTTCATCATCGACAAGGAGGCAGGTTATGGTGTATGGAACCAGCCTGTGGTTGGCTTTAAAGTGTACGAGCAGACAAGCTTGACCACTGTGAAGGCAGCGAAGCAATTCTACGATCTCGACGAGTACATTTGGAACCAAAACGCGTCAAGTATAGTCTACGTCAAATCACGCCTCTCGTGGATTGACAGGATGATTACCGACGATGGACATGTGCGGTTGGGTCGAACCGAGGACTTCTTAACGGTAGCCAGTTACACCTACCTTTTGGAACTGAACGACGCTGAGGAGATCATTGGTGGTGAGTGGCTCTACGAGTCGAACGACGTGCACCCGGATTTCCTGTGGCTGCCCACTTCGAAGCCGCTGTCGAACCTGACCACGAGCATCGGTTTGAGCTATCCGAAGGTGACAATGTTACTAGAAGCGGCAGCAGCGTGTACTGACTTGGTTTGAGCTCAAGTTGGGTCTGACTGATTACAAGTGCTATCTTGGTGATCACAACTGGTCTTAACTTCGCCATATCAGTCAGAATTTTGTCGTTCCGAGTTATAATCTTTCGTCTTGCTGTGGGGGAGAGGTGTTGGTACAAAAATTCACTTAACCGGAACAAATCTGTTTATTATTTTCAGTGGGCACTATTGTCTTTTCTACCGCACCGTGCATTACTAGATCATATAGTAAAGGGAACAATCGAGACCTTTGCATTGAATGTTTTGCTCTGTGCATGTAGTCTAACTTTACATATTTAACCGAAGAATTGTTGCAGAATTCCCTGTTGAATCCGGATGTATTTCGTCCTATCCTGGAATCAAGCCACGCGCACGACGTGGGATTGCTCTTACCTCTCAACAGTGTTTAGGGTAGTCAAACGTGACTAATCACGGGAGCACTTATCCCGCCCACCCCGGCGGGATAATTATGACTACATGGTAGTAAAGAATCAGCAGTTATACTCGTAGCTATTTAAGGACAGGATATAAACTTATTTTCTTCAGGCGTTTGAAGTCAGCGCTCTCTTCATCTTTCTTGCAGAGTTTATTTTCTTTGCAAAATGGACAGCATCAGCAAACTGGATTCGGATTCCCCGGGTATTTCACACCTCTTCTCGATATTGTGGGTGTATGCGGCAACAACACAACATTGCACTTAGCTCAAGCATTTCTAGCTAACGAAATTTTTTCAGATTATCAATGGACATTGAACCAGCTGAAATACCTGCTTGAACATTACGACATCGAGCTACCTCAATTTTTCATGACTGATGTGGATCTTGCATTGGCCAATGCGCTCGAATATGTTTTTCCTAACATACCTGCTTTGTTATGTCTATGGCACATCAAAACAAACATAAAAAACCACGCGCGAAAAATTCATTTAAACCCGTGAGAGATGTAGCTAATTCTACCCACGACATGGAAATCGAAATGGACGACGACAAATTAGCTATATTTTGTGATGCTTTCGATGATGCTGTAAACTCTACAACCGAAGAGCAATTTGAAGAACGGCTAAAATATTTATATCGATTAATTCCTATAGAAGCAACTTATATCGATAAAACTTGGTTTGACGTCTGGTAGAAACGTATAGTTCGTTGTTGGACTAACAAGGTCACGCACTTTGGTCTACAGTCTACTTCCCGAGTCGAAGGTTACCACGCTGTTTAAAAAACACTGGATCACAGACTCAAATGGTGACTTTCTAACCGTGTTCGACAGGATGAAGCGTTGGTGGCAAGCCTCGATCCATACGTATCTACACGCTATGGCAACGGAGAAAATCAAAACTAGGAAGACGTTAGACAAGATTCCTCTATTTGCACAAGTTACGGATAAGATTTTCGACTTTGCGCTCATGAAATGTTATGATTTAATGGACGATATGTCCGGCGGGTGTTGTACAAAGACTTACAGGCACACTACTGGTTTACCGTGTCGGCATACATTGCAAAAACTGATATCACAAGGAAAAGCTCTTGAACCTTCTCATTTTCATGTTCATTGGTGGATTTCTAGAAGCCAACCTGCGCCACGTCCACATGTAGTTGAGCGTGACAAAATAGCGGCTCGAAGAGAGAAATCAAGAAGAAAAAGGAAATCAAGTAAGAAAGGAAGCGATCCACAAGGAACCAGACGCAATCCTTCGGCACATTAAATTACGGTATCGAAGCGTTTGCGAATGCGATCAAAGCCACGAGCCAGTCAAGACGTTTCTACTGATCGATGCGATGAGCAATTGTTTTCGGCGGGGATTCGTCCATTCAATCAATATCACAGCAATGAACAACAAAATCAGCGCGTACTCTCGATGTTACCGCAGAATAACGAAAATTTGACTACTCAAATACGAATGGACCAGCATTAAAGCCACCAGTTATTCCTGAGCAAGCGGTCACAGACAACTTATTACCCCAACAGAACGTACATCGAACTAACCGACATCACCGTCAAGTTAGCGAACCCACAAACCAATGGTGGCTACCACCATAGGCGATTCAGATTAACCGAGGAATCCCCAATGATTTTTCCCCAGCAACAACTTTTGGTAGGGAACGTCAAGCACCATAACCATGTGGAACTAACACACTTCATTTCTATCTGCAACAATCCTAGCTTAATGATCAATACCTCAATACTTTTCCTGTCATTGCTTAAACTTGTTCTATTAAAAGTAAACGACTTCATCCCTAATTCGAAGATTCTTACCTGCAGTGCACATGGTAGGTTTACTACCATGTAGTCATAATTATCCCGCCGGGGTGGGCGGGATAAGGGCTCCCACTAATCACGTGCTTCGGATTATCGCAGTCACTACTCATTTTCACTCGACTCAGTCAACTTGACTGTCAAGCGCCTCGACAGTACATATGAATCAGCTATCGATAACTAGTTTGGATGCGTACTTGGCTAGTCAAAGCGATGACATACTTCTGCTAGAACCTCTAGATGATCAGCTTTTGTTTCAAGACGCTGACGACTTACTCGCAACTATCACTACGAAGAAAATCCCCATGACGGGAGCTCAGCGACGTGATCGCTATCGTCAACGACAGCATAACCATCGACAAGAGTTGAAGGAACAGATCGCGCGTTTGACGCAACAAATGGAGGCTCTTCGGAAGGGAGATGGTTCAAATGAGGTGGCGCTGTCCATGGCTAAGCGGTCGAATTCAACATGGAGACTTATTGCCATGAAAGAGAAACACAACCGAATATCTGCAGAGGCCCTGCAAAAGAAGCTACGACTTGCGGTAGCCAACCAAGCGGCGATGATCATAGACCTAGAGCACATTATCTACAAGCGCGTGTGTCGTGGGAGAGCCAACAACTGCGATTACCTACTGTCATTAACGGAGACGAGGCCTCGATTCGGACCAAAAAATGGTGTTGTGCTTGACTCTTTCATGGGGGAACTAAACATTGCCTACCGAGAGACGGACACGATATTGAATTCGTGTGTGTCAGATACTGGATCAGGAGAATTCCACGCTGTTTATGGAAATAGCGGTGAAGTGGACTACTTTCACTTGTCAGACACGATCCAGTTACCTTTCGAATATCAACGCGTAAGTGACCTCATCTGGGAGGTGGTGTCCCTTCCTCATCGTCAAATGGAGCGGAAGTTGTACAGCTCGTTAATGACAAGCAAGAATGAGTTCGCTGTCATGTTTTGCGTAGTTTGTCCTCGTGAAGTGGGTGGTGATGTGATCGTAACGACGTATTTTGTCGCGAGACAATACATCGAAGACGAACGGGTTGTGGTTGTATGGCGGGGTCTAATGGAAGGTGATGGAGATTTCGCTGGTATTCGGATGGAGGAAACTGGGTGGTGTGTTGGTTACCCAGTTCCAAGTGATACCTCTCAAGCTGATTCAACATTTGTACGAAAGTATGCACGCGTTGTGCCGATGCATTTTGGAACGTCTACAGCAAAAGTAGTCGAATTCTCAAAACTCATTCTTCGCAGTCTTCTGGAAGTAAACACAACTATAGCTGCCTATGTTGGCAAACTTGTCCAGGGTAGACCAGATCATGTTGAGACTGTAGTCACGTTTTAAAGTTGCGAGAAGTTTCAATTCAGCAATTAGTTGTGAAAATTATGGTTTGTGAAAGAGAGATTTTGAAGTATAATAAACAGCAGTAACGCTCATTAAGCGTATCAACTATAACGCCCTCAGCTGTTACTAAGGTACCATGAAGCACTGTACTCACGTCCTCCATGTTCCCTAACACCTGAGCTAATGCTGCGAACCAGTCGATTTCAATCTCTAGTCGTGCTACGCGACCAGTGTTCTCATCAAACAAGAAGTTCATGGAACAACTGAGATTAAGCCGTCGCCCAAGCAGCCGTTTCACCAGTGGCAGCTTGCAGTCTGATTCCGCAAGAAAGACCTCCTCGAGTTGCGGAAACACGCGCCGAAGTGTGAATCTTGACACCGTCCCATTGAAGTGTGCAGTGGCCGTCATGATACTAGGAACCACCTCCTCTAGTTTGATGAGGTGTATCTTGGGGTGTTGGAAACACTGCGAATAGCGCTGTAGCTGCTCCACCAGTGCATCAACCCCTCTCAAATAGCCAACAGTGACGTCCTGCGCGAACGCACTTCTCAAGCACGCCATTATTTGATCGTCCATGACCGTTGTCCACGGAGACAGAAACGTATTTTCCAGTAAAGAGAATACCTCTGCAACTATACTCCATGAACTTTTCCCAGATCTTTTGTGACGGTGGATCTTCAGTTGCTTCCTTAAAGCGTCAACCTCTTCGCGCATTGCTTCGACATTTTTCTGGAGATTCAACTCATAGTCACGTCGTCTCTGTCGGTAACGACTCTGGTTGATGCGGTACATTTCCTTCCGACGCGATGTCGTGGATTCTTGCAAGACAGACTTCGATTGTTCATGAAATGAGGTCGATTTACCCAATCTCCCACTCATCTTGACTCGAGGCATGTACCTGCTCGTCCCAGCAAATTGACTGTATTGGTTGTGTATGTGTCGTTGTTGCATCTTACAGTGACAAAACTAATGTCTTGAAATTGATTCGAGGTGTGTCTTTTGCAAGTGAGAGAGGCACACGTCAGAACAGATGATGAGTGTGTGATTGTGAACGCTGGTCGTAGGCAAAAGCGAACATAATATTATCCACTGGACTCAGGTTCTTAACAGAGCTAGTTGCATTTTGTGATTGCGAACGCTTGTCCTAGCCACTAGCGTACATAATACCACTTGACTCATTGAACGATTGTGCAGTAACAACTACCGCTCGTGACATGGAAGCGGCTCACGTCACGAGGTTGTGACGAGCATTGCCATTCCAGCTTAAACCGGCAACTACTCAAGGCAACAACGAGGGTGATCAACGATGACACTTTATTGGCGTGGAAGCGATTGCTACCTCAACGTTGACGAATGCTTGTTGAGTGCACTTCATGACATGAATGAGGCGAGAAAAGCGCAGCATCGTGTCAAGATGGTGGCGTTTCGAATGAAAAAAAAGCGGAAGCGCACTGACATGAAGCGCGAACTGGAACGCCTTGAGCACAAGATGAAAGTATTCGCTACCAAAGTGAGAAATGCTGCTACTCCGAGCAGTGTTGATGCTTCAAATTGTGGCTCTAGAACATTCGAAGAATTGAGTGAGTTACTTGTGGAGAGGGAAACACTCCAGAGCCAGAACTTAGCACTCCGCAAGAAAATTGGGAAGTACGAGAAGTTTGCGAAAATGTTTACACTAGCTGGAGCCAATGTGGAGAAGGAGGAACGCGTTGAAATAGGCACCCCGGTCCATTGCCACTCTTTGATACGCGCTGTATTCGATGCTCAAATGGAGCGCTTTGACTTGGAGCTTGCGAACAGCATACCATCTTTGTCGGCGCTTGGAAGTTTTATCGGATGGAAGGTGCTTCGTGCACCATTGATCTCTCTATCAATTAGCAAAAAGATCTTGGTGTGCGCGCAAATCACTAAGCGTCTTCCCTGTTCGTTTGATGTCCAGCGTCAAATGGCGTACACCAAACGGAAAGAACTAGGTGCTGTACTTCTCACACCGGGAGGCCGGAACCTTAAACAAACGACAGAAGTGCTTCATGAGTTTGACCAGAACTCGACCGTGTTGATGCACAACATTTCTGGACCTGGTACAACCCTTCAGTATTTTTTTCATGTGAGGCATGTCGATAGGAAACTAGACGACGGAAGACGCAAAATGACAGTAACTATTGTCATCACGAACGTGGATGTAGATAGACAAGGGTCTGTACCTGAGTGCTCATGCAATGATCCTGAACGGGCTACAAGTGAAAAATTTCAGCTGACGGTCACGGAGTTCGACAATGATTCGGTCGATATCAGCTGCGATCACTGGGCGAATTGCGCGAACAAGTTGCTTGCGGAGCACTTGATGAACCACTGGATGCAGCTCTCGCTGTGGTGGGAGCAATTAACAGTATCGTCTAACCTACTTCAGGGTTAATATTGTAATTCGGCGTTGTCAAATCTGCAACATGGAAAAGTCGTGTTCAATACACGAGAGAGTTGTTTTCGAAATTATTTGAAAGTCTGAAGTGATGTGGGAGTAAATTGACATTGCTTAGTCTACATCGATATACAGTATAGTACTACAATTGCTGAACACCTTGTCGACCTTAGACGAAATATACTTTGTCTCCAGTAGAGTATTTTAGTAGTCTACCCACACGAGACGATTTCCAATTGTGTTGTTAATAATACTAGAAAGCCCAATAGTTTTGTAGCTTCTAGTGGCGAAAACCCGGTGGTTGTATGTTGGTGTGAGCTTATTTTAGCAGATTAGCTGAAATGCACGATAGCACAAGTATAAATACAATACATGTTCAACCTCGAGGTGGTGATGTACAGAACATCATGGACGTACATCATGTGCTCACTGAGGCTGTGATTGCGTGAGCAGTACTCACGCAAGCACAGCATCACATCGGCCAACCTAACCATGTGTTTCCTTTGATACGGTAAAGAGAACTTCAGATGACCGGGGACGTGCGAACGTTCATTCACTAGGAATTTGTACACTCCTGATTGATAGCACGCTTCGTCCACGCAAGGTGTTCGTGTGACCCCGGTTAGAGCATGCAGCCTTTGCCACACGCAAGTCAGGTACCAATTTAGCTGTGCGTTCACCTGGGAAGTACGTTTACCGAGCGCCGTTAGTGACTTCTCCTTGTACAACAGCTCTGTTTCCGCTCGACTTCGATCTACTAATCGTCCATTGTCCACTCGATGTGCTCTTGAGAATATCTTGCGTTAACGTCACGCCGATCGGTTTGGTGTTCACCAGCACCACAAAGTTAGCACTCAAATATTATGGAGTTCACCCAAGGTGTGTTCGTTTTCGTGCACTTTGCTACATGTACTTCACTCGATATGCTCAAGGCTACTGCAAGGTGGAAGACGCACATTGGCTTGGAGCATGACTTGTAATCGCAGGCTCGGGATCGAAACACCGCAGTTGCAGTACCAAAGAATAAAAAGACCGTGTTGAATGGCCCACAGACGGGGGTAATGTACGTAACTCGGACTGATTTGGGAACAATCTGTCCTTCCAGCGAGCTTACTACTGTAAAAATGAGTTAATTCTTAGCCTCGTGGTTGAGGCATAGCCAGCATCATACATGTAACCTGTACGTTGACAATCCGTATCTTGCTCAATTCCGTATCTATACCTAGAATACGATATGACCAAGCCGTGCTGCTTCATCTGTAGCATTACCATGACATGAAGTATCTCGTATTCAGCTTCCTCATGTAATCGCTTTTCACCTGCCCATACTCAAGGATGAAGGTGATAGTCGCGGACAGGTACAGAATTCATCTTGCATCGTTCGAGGAAGTTTTATGTGACGAAACTCGGACGTGGGTTGTGGTCATAGGAGACTTATAGCAAGAATTGGGTAGTTTTTAGACGGTTTCTATTTAGTGATTAATTGACTAATTTGGTATGTAATATGAATGACTAATTAACTGCTCTTTGTTTCATAAAAAATCTGGTCGTGCCTCATTGGTCAATTATTAAGGGATACTCTGAAGTATGCCAACATCAGGAGTTGGTACCCAATCTGGGGACCCCCTCATGTAACCCTGTTACATACCCCACTTAAAGTCGTTCTAAACCGGGGATCGCGATCCGTATGGCTAAAAGCCCCATGGATTCAGCCAGCGACACGGTCGTCCATAACGGGATCGCGATCTGACAGCAGATACCGCATCAAATTGCCGTATCAAGCTGAAAGGAAACATGTCACGGGCCTAGCGGTCGCAGGTACTGCCGGAACCGAGGTCACCGGCGTAGCGAGATCGAAATGGACAGTGACGATAGACCTACAGTCGCGCAAGCGACCTGTTCGTCTTAAGCCTCTGAAAACTGCAGCGTGTGGAGTCTCGACCTACTCAAGTTGGAGTACACGACCTTGACTTCAAATTAACTAAGAACACCAAGAATGGCGAACGCGTTGAAATCCTTGATAAGTGGGACACAAGCAAGGACGATGTCGAAGCTTTCCTGCGACATCAGCGCAAGCGATCAAGAAGAGCGAGCGCGGTGGGGCACAAGTTCAACAAGGCTGCATGTTCCGGTTGCTGTTCTCGAATCGGTTGTACGTGGCATTTCTTGCCACCGGAAATCAACTCTTTCGCGCGGCCTTTTGATCAAGGCAGCTCGCCATGCTGGTCGGACGTAGCCGCAGCATTTGGTGCGGACAGCGGTGAGTGTAAAATCATGATCCTCCCAGACGCCATATTTGAGGACATTGACAAGTATTTCACGATGGTTCACCCGACTGTACAACTAAAGGATATTGGTGTGGCGAAGTGGGTCGGCCGAAATTGCTGACTGCCGGATCCCCTTGCGCACTTGTTCTCCGGATTACCGACTGACGGAGGGGGTACTCCGATCGTCTGCTGACACTGAGCTTGGTCTCACCTTGTGTACCCGTCGGTGGAGCGGGTTGCACTCTTCCGGTGACGTGAGGATTCCTGGCGGGGATCGTTGAGGAACCGTACGGACGATACTCGGGATTGTTGGGCAGACGCGCGGGAACTTCTTCACGCGTCTGTGGGGTAGAAGTCGCTGGTAATCCTCGAATATAACTTGATCCGCGACGGGTGTCCGTGGGTGTGTTTTCCTTTCCGTGCTTGCCGCCTCCTATGGCGGGGTCTTCTTGGGGGGTCTTGTGATCACTCTCTGGTCAAGCCACCAGGGGTAACCTTCACTTGCTTCTTGCGGGGCCTTGGGGATATCTCTATCACCAGGAGGGCCAATGTACGTTCCCAACCTGAAATGGATGCCACGTGGCCTTAGAGGAAGAGCGAGTCCAATGGTTTGAGAGTACCGAAGATTCAGACGCCTTGGGTCTCCTCCTTGATTGACTGGGTGATTCGTTGTCGTCGGGTAGGCCAATATACGTCCCTGCCCCTGAATATCGACTACCACGTGTCTTCACAAGAAGAAGCCTCCCTTGAGTCTTACCAAGCAAATTCCGAAGTCTACCTATCTCCTATCCTACTCGCATAGCCACTAGTTCCAAACTGTACCTATATGTACCCATGCAGTGGTACCTCGTGCCGTAATCATCATATCGTTGTAGTCATATCAGTCTTGCTCCCCATGGTTCGGGTCCTGCTCGTCATGACCACCTTCCCCGCTGATCGCACATCCGGATAATTATACGGATGACCGCATCTTCGGGTGATCGCATCTTTTGTCCGCATGTCGCTAAGTTGGTAGTCGTCGGAGTAGTGGATATGTCTGGGTGATCACGCCTTGGACGATCGTATTTCGGTGATCGCAACTTGAATGATCGCATCTTGGTGACCGCATGTCGGACGATCGCATCTCACACCTCAGTTGATCGCATCTCAGTGACCGTATCTTGGTAGGTACCCGTTGTGTTGACAGAAGGTACCGTTCTGGACATCTGGGTCAAACAATCCTTTATTAGGTCCGTTAATCGGATCCCCGACCACCTTTCGCATATCTTGTCCATCATTTTCCTCTCGACTTCACGACACGGACGTCTTACCTCGCGATGCGCGTGGACGTATCTTTCGTGACGTCGTCATGAATCACATTCAAACCTTAATCTTTGTCTCCCCATAACTCTTTAGTAGCTCCGCTAGCTACTGGACTCCGTGCACGATATCGCACTCACGTTAGTTGAACCAGAGTTCCAGTGTCTGCTTCAATGACTCTTCACTCGCAAGACATTCCCCAGTTTCAGAAGTATCGGGTCCCTGTTGGTGTATTCCGCACGCTTTACCAAGTTGCTGAATGGCAGTGGTGTCGCGATCAAGCGTGGAGTATAACGCAGTTAGTTTCTGCGCCGCACACGGTTCTTAAATCAACAGCTCCCGCTCATTCCACGTTTCCTTTTGCATAGCTGCAGTCTCGTCGTTCTGCCCGACTTCGAGTAGGTCGCTCATGCGCTCAAGCACTTTAGCAACGTGGAAACGTTTTCGCCGCTTTCAGTTCACAGACTTGTTCGTCACCGCCCGCCCTTCCTTGGTTGAGTCGTCTTCGTCTTTCAGGTATAGGTTCGCCGAACAAACTCTCGACCACCCTGCCGACGCTCACACCAGATATCCATGTAGTACATTTCCGCACGTCCATAACTGAAATATCAGAAGTCATTACTACCTTCCCCGGAAAACTCTACTATGGCTTCTGCGGCAGCAAAATTCCGCTGACCCCAATGTCATGAAGCGGCTAAAAATAACGCGACTAATGGCGACAGATGGCGACTGATTTGTACACAAGATTAGGGTTGCTGTTAGCTAAGTCCGCAATCATTCTGACATGGGTACGTCTTACCTTCAGCCAACTTCAATGGGCACCTATCCGAGATGCGATCATCTGAGGTGTGATCACTGAGATGCGATCGCAAGAAGTGATCACCCAGACATATCCACTACTCCGACGACTACCAACTTAGCGACATGCGGACAAAAGATGCGATCACCCGAAGATGCGGTCATCCGTATAATTATCCGGATGTGCGATCAGCGGGGAAGGTGGTCATGACGAGCAGGACCCGAACCATGGGGAGCAAGACTGATATGACTACAACGATATGATGATTACGGCACGAGGTACCACTGCATGGGTACATATAGGTACAGTTTGGAACTAGTGGCTATGCGAGTAGGATAGGAGATAGGTAGACTTCGGAATTTGCTTGGTAAGACTCAAGGGAGGCTTCTTCTTGTGAAGACACGTGGTAGTCGATATTCAGGGGCAGGGATGTATATTGGCCTACCCGACGACAACGAATCACCCAGTCAATCAAGGAGGAGACCCAAGGCGTCTGAATCTTCGGTACTCTCAAACCATTGGACTCGCTCTTCCTCTAAGGCCACGTGGCATCCATTTCAGGTTGGGAACGTACATTGGCCCTCCTGGTGATAGAGATATCCCCAAGGCCCCGCAAGAAGCAAGTGAAGGTTACCCCTGGTGGCTTGACCAGAGAGTGATCACAAGACCCCCCAAGAAGACCCCGCCATAGGAGGCGGCAAGCACGGAAAGGAAAACACACCCACGGACACCCGTCGCGGATCAAGTTATATTCGAGGATTACCAGCGACTTCTACCCCACAGACGCGTGAAGAAGTTCCCGCGCGTCTGCCCAACAATCCCGAGTATCGTCCGTACGGTTCCTCAACGATCCCCGCCAGGAATCCTCACGTCACCGGAAGAGTGCAACCCGCTCCACCGACGGGTACACAAGGTGAGACCAAGCTCAGTGTCAGCAGACGATCGGAGTACCCCCTCCGTCAGTCGGTAATCCGGAGAACAAGTGCGCAAGGGGATCCGGCAGTCAGCAATTTCGGCCGACCCACTCTGTCATAATGGTGCGCGTGCCCGGATCTTCTGGCGGCTCACAGGGATTTCACCGCGGGTTTGACGAAGATGCCACCAAGATCAAATTGGAACCTGGGATTGAGGCGTTAGCGGAAGGTGTATCGCCGCAAACACTGCTGAGTGAAGCAGGATACGCTAATCACCAGAGCGCAGAGAGGTGCTCTGTTGATGACAAGGAGGGAGGTCCAGCGATGGACCTGGAAGAGAAACTTCAACCTCCTCCCCATGCTCCTACAGGAGCCCCTGCGGAGCGTAACTCGCGTTCCGTTCTGCCGGATGGAGGTCCTTTGGCGCAAGCCGATATACCTTCATCCATCACCATCCCTCCAGCTTCGCGTGCCGCCTCGGAGAAGAAGAAGCCGAAATCCACGCGAAAGAAGTTAAAGGCGCCTAATTCGGACGTCGAAGATTGCTAAGGGGTGTGGAATTGGACCGTAGACAAGCTGGAGCAACTAGAAAGATTTGCTAAGAACGTTCCAGACGCAATACCGCGGGCAAGGCATATCCGTAGCAAGACAGTACTACAACGCTAGGAAGCGATCGGATGAGTCGCCACAGGAGTACATATTTGGGCTGAATGTTGCCGGCCTACGAGCAAGTTATAGATCAAGGACGGACTCGAAGCTACGCGTCGTGAACACGTGGAACACTTCATTAAGACATTGAACGATCGCGACTTGGCCGATCAACTAGCGGTATTGTGTCCGGCAGACGCGGACGCCCTAGAAGATACGTTGCGCTCTCGCCAGCGAGCCACAGCTCGCCAAGGGAAGGCACACGCTGGATCCAGCAGATTCCGTCAGAAGGGGACCACGACACCCTAGGCCACTCCACCAAAGACGGCCCGAGCAGTGCAAGTGGTTCGAAAAACGTATGATTCCAGTGAGTCTGAATCGGGCACTGGAGGTTCGGGATCGGAGGACGAGCTTCGTCAAATTTACGTAGCCACCTTCGCCGGTAACGACAGCCAGGAATACTCGCGATCTCAGCACCTGGAAGACGGAAGCCCGAAGTTAGCACGCTGCATCCACTGTGGATCATCTAAGCACGATGACTTGGGCTGGTCGAAGAAGTTGACGTGCCAAAAGTGTACCCGGAAGGAACACCTTTCTGATCATTGCCTGTTTGTCTGTCGCGCTTGCAGAGAAATCCACAAAGCCGGAAAATTCCCGATGGAAGGGTTTTACGATTAATCCACCAGTGGTACGTTCCCGTGAAACACGCTGGGATGCTGCCCGTCGACGCGGAGAAGATGTTAAACAAGAACGCTCGACATGTAGGGATCTGGTACGAGCCGAGCGTTCTAAACTTTGCATATATGCATTCGTTGAGATGAAAGCGGGACTGAAGGTTAGTAAGCGGACAAACACGACATATAATACACGTTAATGCATAGCAAACACACCCTGGAGATTGCGAGTCTGCAAAAGGATGAATATGCCCGTTCAGATGTGATCATGGAGTTGGATCTGTTGCCAGGGGAGTAGCGTGGGTATTGGAAATACGATGCCCCAGGGAAAAGGTATAAACAATCCAGGGCTGTGGGTAAGCTCAACAATCAGAGGGCCACCCTACCCTTCGACTCTGGTGCAGAAATCTCAATCGTGGACTCCACCTTTGCTTGTAATGTTGCATGCTACATTGACAACAGTCAGAGACAAGAATGCGTTGGTATAGGGGAGAATGTATACATGACAGAAGGACGTACCAAGATCAAGGACACGCTGGTGGGAACGCTGGTATACTATTTTGACGCCTGGGTCGGATCGCTGTCAGTCTAAGAAGCCATCCTCGGTATGACTTTATGGTGCCTGCCGGAATACGGCTGGACCTCGCAGATGGAACACATTGCCTCCCTGACCAGGTGCGTATCCAGTTAGCGGGGTGACGCCAGTTATTCAGCGCGAACTCGAGACGATTAAAGATGGGTCAAGACATCGAAAGTCCTGTTGCTGACTAGGTGGAAGTCCCGACCCCTGGCATGAATAATTCTCGGCGTCCTCCACGATGTCGCTCAGCATAGAGTGATGTGTTGTGTTGCGTACCCTCACGCATTTCAGATCGTCAAACGTTGTCCATCCTCCATTGTCTTCACGTGTACGCGAAACAACTGCTTGCGGGACGGACCCACCTTCAGGCCATCCATGAACACTGTCATCTTGATGTGTTCAGGTAGGGGTTTCCTCACCAAAGATGCGGCGAGTACTTGCATCTCCTGGATGTATTCATGCATCCCACGATTCCCTTGTTTACAGGCAAGGAAGCGCGAGCCCTGGTGATATTCATAGTTTGCCAGGAGGAAGGCTGCTGTAAGCTGTTCGTACAGCTGATCCCAGGTTGTAAAACAACCGGCGACGTCACCTCGCGCGTGTATGCCCAGGCCTTCGCCCAACCTCCTAAGCTGGATAGGGTAAACACGACATGAAGCTGCTCGGTCGAGATGAGAGCTGCGTCCATCGCGAGCTCGACCTCTCGGACCCAGAAGTGGAAGTTCTCTCCCTTTTTCCCTCCTAGGGGTTAACCTTAAGCATCATCGGCTTAGGTTGTGCTGTATTTAATTCAGCCATGGAAGCCTGCAGCCCCTGCATGTGAGCGATAAGCCCTCGCTCCTACGTGTTGGACGCCTCGATGCGTTCGACCTGCTCGGCCGGCATAGCAGCCGCTAAGCTTCGGAGGGCATCTCCTCCAAAGATGCCCACCGTCTTCCGGACCGACTAGAACTGAGCATCGGTCAAACGCCCCTCTATCCATCTTGGCTTACCTTCTAGCAGCCACAGAGGATTCAGGTAGTCAATTTATCCGCGTAGGCGTGGATTGACTACAAGTGCTGACTGGGTCACACGAGAACCTTACCCAGATGAAGTGTGCTAACGGGATATATAAACTCCTAGTAGGCGGCTGTGGCGAAGTGGTTCTGCGAAATCGCAAGATCGCAGGATTCCTCTTGCACACTGCGCCCGAACTGCCGACTAACGGAGGGGGTACTCCGATCTTCCGTGAAGTTACTTGATCTCACCTTGTGTACCCGTCGGTGGGACTAGATCGCTCCTCGGGTGATCTCGATTAGACGCGCTTGTTGTCGATCTTGCTGTCTGACAGGACAGCGGGAGAGGTGGTAGCAGCGGGGATACTTCTACTCGCTGCGCCGTGTAGTTATTAAGCTTTGATCTTGGTTGTACTTGGTCGATCTTGTTCTGACCAGTGTCGATCTTAGCTCGGGGGGGGGTCTTGTGGTCGGTGTGTGACCTTAATCCAATGTTTCCAATACGTGCTTGCCGCTTCCTATAGCGGGGTCTTGAGATTTGAGGGTTGACGAACGTCCAGCCAAGCAATCTGGGCGTAGGGGTTCTACTTAGTGTCGATCTTGATCCTGCGTGACGTCGGGAGGGCCAATCTTGTGTATCCCTACCCGGAATAGCGAAGAAGAAGGAAGACTTGTGTAGTAGAAGGTAAAAACAACTCTGAATTAATGGTTAATGTCCTATGCTTCCCATCTGTGGCTATCCATACTGCGCTGGCTTCATAATACCTATAATAAAGTCAAGATCAATATTTACCTGTCAATATCGATATCGCGTGGGTACAATCGTCTCGGAAGGGGATGATGGCGCACACATTCACTTGGTCATTATAGTGAATGTCACTATATCGAGGATCACCGTAGAGAGGGATTGCTCTTGATCGCGATTGACGGGACGAGATCGAGATCGTAAAACTTCTTATCTGCTTCACCACAACCGTCCCCTGCACGAGTGATAACAGCACAACTGCTTTCGCTCGCTGCACCGCATCTTGTTTCCAGCCTATCCTCCTCCATGGTCCAAGATCAAGCCTCCAATCCTTCATCCTCCCCAAGATCGACTATGCCACCGGGCCAATTGGGCCTACTCGCTGTGGCAGCTGCTGCCGTCGATCCTGACGCGTCCTCCAATTCACCACCTCACCCTCATTCTTCATGTCCGGAATGTCATCGGTTGCATTCCGCGCCGACGGCTCATGTTCATCGATCTCATGTGGATTTACAAGTCGTTCAAGCGTCACTCCGAGACGTTCAAGCCTCTCTACGAGGTGTGGAGGACATTATCAGTCGTGAGTCGATCTTCCGCCAACTGCAAGATGATCACGAAGATCTTCAACATGCTCACGTAGACTCTCTTCGTCACATGGGCGATTTGCATCGAAAATTGAATCACCTCCGATCTCAGGCCATGCCGTTCGCTAAATTTTGCCAAGATCGGTATGACGCGCTGATCGAGGCATTGGAGGATTCTAACGCAGAGCTGATGGAGAGCAAATCCACAGTTGAAGAACTTGAAGAGAAGCTAGACAGGGTCTCTAAGCTTCGAAAAGCTTTCGACGAACTGCAGGCCACCTCTAAGAGTACGATCTTATGTCTGGAAGACGAGATTGACACTTTGAAACGCCAGATCCAGAACCTCCAAGCCCAACTGGCTGCTCTGACCAGTCATCCTGATCTTGGTTCTCCGCCTCCTACTGCGCTTGCCCGTCTCTTGTTTAATCAAGATCAGGAGCTGATTACTGCTCGTCAGCGTGATCAAAACCAAGATCAGTCGCTGCTGGAAGTCCGTCAGCGCCTGAAGGATCGAGATCAAGACTTATCCAAGGCTCAGCAGCGGTGTCAAGCGCTGGAACGGTCGGAAGCTTCGCTGGAGGCGGCGGCTCTCCAACTCCAACGTCAGATCAATGCACAAGATCGACGGATCACCCGGCTTCAAGAAGAACGGGACCAGTTCCGGGCAGACTGCCATGAAGCCCAATCTGAACGAGATCAGGCGGTAGCGAAGACCAATTCCACGTCTGAGCGTCTGGACAAGGCTCGTGCCGAGCTTCGTGCTAGTGGGAACCATGTAAACTCTATGAGAGCCAACATCTCCCGCTTAGAGCAACAGGTCGCAGATCTTCAGACTGCTCGTACCCAAGTGGACCACCAATTTATGAGCCAGAAGCGGGAGCTTGCTACTCTACGGGTCGAGCACGCTGCTCTCTCAGCTCATTACAAGGACGCTTATAGTCGATTTTGGGCTGTGGCACGCTCCCTCAATCAAGACGTCGCTCTTCCGGCCCCGGCAAGTCTGACGCGTCCTCGATCTGGGTCGGAATCATCCCCAACTCGATCTCGCAAGACTCGACGGCTCGATCTTTCATCCTCCCATTCTCCTGACGATCTTCCTGATTCTGAGGGTCTGGATCCTGACGTCCCTGAACCTGAACTCCCTGATCTCCCTCAAGAATCCGAGATCGAGCAAGAAGATGGTTCTCCTGAGCAGGAAGGCGGCTCTCTTGATCTTCCTCCAGAGTCCGAGATCGAACAAGAAGATGGCTCTCCTGAGCAGGATGATACAGACGATCCTGAGATGTTGGCGGCTTTAGCTAAATCTCGTTCGGATCTTCGTCGATCCAAGTCGTCGGGAGGAGATCAGGGTGCTTCAGGAACTGCCGGCCATCCTATCGACTTGGGTGGCGAGGGAAGTGATAATATCCCTTCCGACGACCTGTCCGAGCAGTCTCCGGAGGTCGATCCTCCCATGGGTAGCCCTAATTCTGCTCCCGATGACAGCGATCTTGAGTCTAGTGCGGGTAAATCACTTCCGGATATTCGACAGTCCTCCGAGGCCACCACCTTGACTCCGCCACACCCCAAGGTTCCGAGATCAGAGTGGATTCCCAGCTTGATCACCAGGCGTCTATTTCGCTCAGCGGACGTCTTCCCTTGGGATGTCGACCGCGTGAGTCACTTGAGCATCTCTACCTTGAACACCAAGGTGTTGGGTCACCTTTTGCTCGGTGTTTCCGAATGGCTATTCCCTGACGTGGCTCCTTCTGCAACACCTTCTCGGATCGAGATCGAAGATTTTGTCACGGGCTCTGCTGTGGATGCTCTTATGTCTCTCAATCCTCCACCATGGGCATCTCTGGAATCCACCGAGGGACCCCTCTCTTTCATGGTCGATTTCATGCCTCCTGGTTTTTGTGAGAAGTACTTGGAATATGAGGAGAAACATCTCCAGGCGCTCTGGGAGTCTAGTCACTTCCTGCCGATCTCAGACGACATGTGTGTTGCGGACGCAGCCTTATCAGCCTACCATGAAGGTCGTCGTCAGCGTCGATCTCGGGCTGGAGCCGCCTGGAAGCAGTTCTTGTTTCGACATCTCATCCCGGCTCTGCGTCAACAGTATTGCGATCTGGATATCTTGCTGGATCCTTTCTTCCTGCATTTCCCCAAGCCGCGTCACCCCAAGATCTGGTATCCTGATGTGTCTGCTGCGTCGTTGGAGGATGCGTTGTCCGCCGTTGATCTTGCGGAACCCTGGCGTCTACAATATCGCCAATCTTCTACGGATCACCCAGCGACGCGTATCCCTCGTCTTCAGGACAAGTTCGTCAACTTGCCACCTTCCTCTCAGCCAGCCTCCAACATAGCAGTGCTTTAATCTCTTAATTGATCCATTTCTTCTTCGCGATTTCCTTCTTTTATGCGTCGTTCTTAAGATATTAACGCCTTCGATCTTAGTGACTCATGGCCATCTAGTCGGTTTCACATGTATCATATTCACCACCGTCCACCTGATCTATCGCCGTCCGATAGATCCTCCACCTGTTCCTTCGTGATGTGACCAACTCACTTCACGATCTCGCCTCCTTATGGCTCCTCATGTGATTGCATGACCTCGAATCGGTTTCGATTCGTTCGATCTCGCAAATAGTCATACAGTAGAGCTCCACAATTAAGATCGGCTTCATCTACCCATGTCGGTTCGTCATATCCTTTCCAGTGTACCAAGAATTCGCGCAACGTACGTCCATATCGCGTGCGCTTCCCCGATCTCATGTCTACGATCTTCTCAACTTCATATTCGCCGGTATCTAGATCTCGTACCCAGCTGTCTTCAGGTAACAAGGCTTCATCAAAATCGAATCGATCTTGATCTTGTATTGTCAACCGCGTCTTGGGACGGTCTGGGAATTGTCGTACAGGCTTGATTTTAGAGACATGTACCACCAGGAAAAGTCGGTATTCGGTACCGGCAATCTCAAGACGTACTGCATGTTCTCCAACCAGTTCCAACACACGAAAGGGACCGTGCCACATATGTGCCAGCTTACGCGCATATCCTTCCTTGACTCGATCTAGATACAGCCACACTTGAGTTCCAACTCCGATCTCATGTGGTCGGACCGTTTCATTGTGTCGATCTGACCTTTCTTGGATCGCAACACGTAATCTCTCATTAACCTGCTCGCGTGCTTGCTGATATTGCTTCTGGATACGATATCGCCACCGGCGAGGTTCACGATCTCGTCTTCTCGTTGATCCTAATGGTATCATTGCTTCCAACGTAGATCGCGGATCCCAGCCATGTAACAGATAAAATGGGGTATCTCCTCGGACGCGATCTTGGGCAGTATTGAGTGCGAAGGTGAGGCGCTCAGCATATTCGTCCCAATCTCGCTGGTCGACATCCTCCACATACATCTTGACTGCACGTGTCAATGTTCCCACCATCCGTTCGGTTGTACCGTTTGCTTGCGGGCGGTATGCCATTGTTGCTCGCTGTCTCTGTCCCACGATCTTGTTGAACGATCTGAAGAAGTCAGACATAAAACCGGGCTCTCGGTCATGTCGGATAGCCTCGCTTGCACCGAATCGACGGAAAACACATTCTTCGTAATTCTCGGCGACGGTCTGAGCTGTTCGCGATGCACTAGCTCTTGCGATCACGTATCCAGTGAATAGATCGATCCAGATCAGCAACTCGGTGTTTCCTTTGTACGATCTTGGTAACGACGGTATGTGATCCATGCCGATAATCTGGAATGGGTACGTAGCTTGCAAATTACCGGGCGATTCCCCGTGAATCGTAGGCCGACCTTTTCCCGTCTCGCAGTCTATGCACTGACCCACGTAGCGTTGCACACTCTGATATAATCCACGCCAATGAAAATGAGCTCTGATCTTGTGGTATGTCCGTCCGATACCTTGGTGGCCACCTTCCAGACTCGAATGATAGTGATGCATAAGATCGTGTTGTAATGTTTCAGGCACTACGAGCTTGGCGACAAGATCGCGATCTTCGTCTGACTGCTTGGTCGGTGGAAAATAAAACAGTAATCCTGACTCATCCGTCTCATAGCGATCTGCGATCTTAGAACAGCTTTTCGCTTCAGTCGACGTAAGATCTTGTACGTCCCCTCGCAGGTAAGCCTTAAGATCGACGATCCATTTCTCCTCGTCTTGAGCTCGGTTAATACGTTCCATCCTCATCCTTTGTACGATCTCTTCTTGTAACACTTGAGGACGGCATTCCTTACGCGATCTTGTGACTGCAGCGATCTTGACTGGGGTTGCATCATCCTTAGCTATTAGCAACTCATCCAATCTATTGAGAGTCATCAGATCTTGGCGCTCCTCTTCTTTGACAATCACAACTCCACTTTCACGACGTAATGCGGCACTCGCCAAACTGTCTGCACTTTGATTCCAATCACGCTTCATATGCAAGAACTCATGGGTGGGCCAAGATCGGAGACGTTCAAGTGCTTGCTGTCTTAACAACGTTAACCCCGGGGCCTTGCATTCGATCTCACCCTTCATTTGTCGGATCACAAGATTAGAATCTCCACAGATAATCAGGCGTCCCCTGTCCATATCTGACAGGAGATCGAGGCATAGAAGCAGACCGTGATACTCAGCCTCATTTACCGTAAGATCGAGCTTATACTTCGATGCTGCTGAGATCACTGTCCAGTCTGGTAGACTCCACACTATTCCACTGTATGCTCCGCCACTTCTTTTCACACGTGCTGATCCATCAAAACTCACAACCAGTAACCTCTCATCTGGTTCTACTGTTGGAGGTGGCATCGAGATCACTTGTCGTGGTTGTTTCCTGGGAGCGATCGAAACCAAGATCGAGTCCACTTCTTTGCGGGGTGTAATGCTTGCCGCAATCACACCTAATATCTCGTCCACCCCTTTGGTACATTTCACGATCTCCAGGGTCCAACTCGATAGAAGTGCAGCCCATCGCCCTAACCGTCCTTGCAACCCGGATGAGTGAAGTAGCCACGCCAATGTAGAGTGGCGTGTCAATACTTTGATCGATCTTGTCACGAGTTGAGTATAGCAGATATCTAGTATCCTGAGCAGAGCCAACACTTCTTTGTCGACCATACCGTAGTTGATCTCGTTGGGTTTGAGTGTGCGACTAGTGAAAGTCACTGGCTTATACACTCCGTCGTGTTCTTGCATCAGAGCAGCTGAGATCGCCCACTTGCTGGCGTATACTACTACCACCGGTAGTCGATCCACATCGAAATGTTGTAAGATCGGAGCATTCACGATCTTGCTCTTTAGTGTAGCAAACGCTGCCTTAGCTTCGGTCCACCTGTCATCCTCTTCTGCCACGACACCCTCATCGTCCCCAGTCGATTTTATCTTCCGAGCGATCTCGCAGAAATCCGCTTCACGTAGCTCGTACAGAACTGATGCGTAGATCGCAAAATCTTCAATAAATCGACTGTAGTAGTTGAGACTCCCCAAGAATGATTGCATCGATCTTAGGTTGGTGGGGAACGGCAATTCTTGTAAAGCCGACAAATCCTTTGGATGTGTCTCCAAACCCTCAGCTGATACACGATGACCCAGGTAATCCACCTTTTGCCGACCCCAGAAGCTTTTGGCGACACTGATGGACAGATTCCACTCGTCGCAGACATCCAGCAGCTTTTCCACCTTTTCGCATAACGCATCCCACGATCTTCCAGTTACCAGTATGTCGTCGATGTAAGATCGACGTCCCAGCACTGACTCATTTCTTGCTAGATCAGGTTCTCCTGTCTCGAATACGTCCTTTCGGTCAGATCGATCTTGATCTTGGGTCACTTTTACGAATCCATATAGTGCATTATCTAGGAGCCTCTGGTAGATCTGGGGAGCGTTTTTAAGTCCGAACGGCATTCGATTCCACTCAAACAATCCAAATGGAGTAATAAATGCCGAGATCGATCGGGCTCGGTCCGTCATGGGCACTACCCAGAAACCGCTGGCCATATCCAAAGAGCAATACCAGAGAACTTTATCGAGATCATCCAGCAAATCATTGATCAGAGGCATGGGATATACCATGAGCCTTGTCAGACTATTAACCAGGCGGTAGTCGATACACAACCGGATGTCGATCCCATTCTTCTTGATGATCACAACTATAGGTGACGCCCAAGGGGATGTCGAGTGTCGGATCATCCGAGCCGATAATAGTCCCTTGATCAGTTGGTACAATTTTTCTCGGAATTGTATGGCCACCTTGCGACAACGTTGAGCGACTGGCTTTGCATTTCCCACATCTATGTCACATACCACTCCCTTCGCTGCTGGTGGTAAGGCATTGCCCTTTCCGATAAGAAGGTGCTTCCGTTTCCAGATAATCTGCACAAGACGTTCGATCTCCTCCTGGGTGTTGGTATTGGCATCACCTATTTGAAGATCTTCGATCTTGACTTCTTCCGTGATCGCGGTCACCTCTGGTAGCACAGCCATTTGATCTTCCACATCTTCTGCGAACAAGGTTCCCCCTTCCTTGATACAAACTTCATCATCCATCGTAGGATCGCCTATGTCTGCCGCGACCTTGGTGCGAAGATTATTGCTGTTAGCAGGGTCGATCTTACCTTGGTCAGATGTACATTCGATTGACGGTGGGCTTGCGTCCCCATTTCCTGCGATCTTGACATTGCGGATGGCTTTTACCGGCCGTGGTAATATCGCCGTTGGTGTTACGTACTCGGGACGCTCCACCATTGGCTCGATGATCTGCTCGTTGGTACCCGCTTCACTGATTTCATCTGTAGTTGCCTGATATGCGAGATTTTGCCATTCGGCGTACCTCCTCGATCCGACGGATACATATCCCGGAATTCGAGGAATACGATCTCCACTCAACCACATTGCGACTCTCGATCCCTCATGAAGCGTTAGTGCACGATCACTCACATTGGTTACCTGTAGGTAACGTGTCTTTCCTGGTCCGACTGTGATCGTTGGTACCCATCGATCTCCCCTGGTGACCCATAGCTTATACTGGTTAGACGTCTGACCTCGTAGCCTGATCTCGGCCGTCTGTCCGACATCGATCCAGTAGTGATCCTTCCAGCACACATGTTCGACCTTGTCACCGTAGAGAGGACGCCTACCAGCCATCTGAAGGCGGACTTCGTCGGGCAGACATATTGTCCCATCAGCGAGATCGAGGCGGATACCCGCTGGCACCATGAAATCCATTCCTAGTATCAGATCTTGACCTCCAGTGGGCGGACCTACCCATGCATCAAAGAAGTACACTAGCGATCCTGCCAGCGTGATCTTGAGACGAGTACGTCCCTCGATCTTATATGGAGATCGTCCAACACCTTCGCATTCCAACGTTTGATTCTCATCAATGTGGCACCCGACCTTACGAGCAAAGGTGGCATCCAATATGGACACCTCGGCACCACTGTCAAATAGCAAAATTGCTTTTTTGTTGTTGATCTTCCCCATAGCCTTAGATTGCTTGAACTTCTTGTCTGGAACATGATACTTCCAGTAACCCCGCGATTCCCCAGGGGAGATCTCAAGAGCCATCATCACACTCGATCTTGCATATTCATCGATCTGGCGTAGACTTGACACTGTAGCGGTGGATTTCTCCAGAAGATCACATGTATTGTCGATCGGATCGATCAGTTGATTAACTGTTGCCTCCGATTGTTTCTCGACATATGCATAAATGCAGTAGCTAGAACGCTCGTCTCGTACCGGTTTCCAAACCGGCGAGCGTCCTAGTTTAACATCTTCTCCGCAGTCTCTGGCAACATGCCGGCGTGCTTGGTAGGGTTGTACAATTGTCGGATCAAGTTGTAAAATTCCTCCATGGTACATTTTCCCGCCTCGTGGATGTCACCACATGCCTTGCATGTGAATAGGCAGCGATCTGAAGGATGTCCTTTACGACCGCACTTCTCACACGTCAGACGTCCCCAGCACCCAAGATCGCTATGTTTACGTGACCCACAGTGCGAGCATCGCTTAGGTGGTGAACCTATATCATGTCGATCTTGTTGCGCACGATTGTTTCCGGTCTCCGAGCGACTGTGATCTTGGTTCCTTTGACCTTGATCTTGCTGCCCTTCGTTGTTTCCAGATGCTGCGAGGTAGACACGACGTAATCTTGCTTCGCCATCCGATCCACTAGAGTCCTCCTCAGACTCGCTGCTGTCTGAGATCGCCTTGACGGCTCTGACGGCTCGAGTTGAAGCAGACGGGGCTGCCGCACCGTTGTTCTTCTGACGAGGCTTGATTGATCCATAAACAGCCTTACTTTGTCGTGCCTTCGCTCGTTGCCGAGATCGAAGTGCTTCCTCCAGGGTGTCAGCGTCTGGGATTCTTAGTAGGGCCAAGTGATCTGCAAGATCGCGATCATCCAGAGTTTCGATGAAATGCTCCACGTGTTCACGTCGGACTTCCGAAGTTCCATCCTTGATCTGGAGGCGGGCCCTGAGTCCTGCCACATTGAGCCGATACAGATACTCCAGCGGAGATTCGTCCGATCTCTTGCGCGCGTGGTAATATTGCCTCGCGACTGACACTCCTCGTCCACAATACTGAACTTGGAAGTTGCGGAGCAAATCCTTCCAGGTACTGCGTGTTGTGCGACTAAGCTGTCGATACCAGTTTCGAGCCGATCCTGTGAGGAGATCACCGAACACCAGACACTTTTCCTCGTCTGGAGCTTGATCTCGCATAAAGGCAGACTTTACCTTGCTAAGCCAGGACCTGGCTCGATCTTCGTCCCCTTCTCTCCCCGCGAACTCCTTGAGTTCAGACATGGCAGATACTCGTATACGTGGAACACTTGTCGATCTTCCGGTGGCCGTGGCTGATGCTGATGCTACAGTCGCGCGTCTGGGAGGATCAAGATCGAGATCATCTGGGTCGTATTCATGAGGACTTGGGTGTCGTTCTAGCGATCCCACAGACTCCATATCCACATCTCGGTCTTCTGCTGGTGCTAAGATCCCGGGACTGACAGGGCTTTGTTGTTCCTTCAAAAATCGGCTCATTGCCGCTTGGAAGTATGATTCCAACTTCGCATTCGATCCTTGTGTCATGTTTGGTGCGATGACATCCGTTACTCGCTTGGTCTCATGATCTCCACGCTGCCGTAACATGGCAGCTCCTGAAGGGCCTAGCGTCATCCGAGGTGGGTCATCTGCACTGTCAGTGTCTACTTCTTCAGTCGCCGACTCGTAATGTGAGGATGTTCCTGTCTGATCTTCCAATGTGAGTGCTGGCAACGATCTTAGCATGTCGTCGGTTGATCTGGTCGTGACCTTAGAGGTTACATTCTTCTCGCCTACTAAGGGCTTCAGTAGATCGAAGATCGACATTAAAGCCGTGTTGATCGTACTGAGCCTCGTATCGAATAGCTCATTAGCGTCGAACGATCCTGCGATGATCCCACTTTCCTTGATCAGTTGTAATAGCGCCTTCGCAGCTTCTAGCTTGCTCGATCTTGCAGTTGGTTTCTGCACTGGGCCTTTTAGATCACTAATGATCTTCGGCTTGATAATCTGCATGACGGGATTCTTGATCAAGAAGGTGTGAAGTTCCTTCTTGTGGTATGCGATCTCGAGGGACTCATCCGTCCATACTGTTTTAAGATCGTCTTGGTCATCAGCGTCCGATCCTGGTGCTTTCAACTTCTTCCGTAGGGGCTTCGATCTTGCTGACTTCTTTTTTGTGCTCGACTTGGAGACGAGCGTTTGGATGGCTTTCGCCGGTGGACTTTCGTCCTGCAGATCGCGACGCAAGTCGGGATCTGCTGGGGTCCCCGAAGGGACCTGGGGAGGAGGTAGAGGCTTCTCTTCTAGGTCCGTAGCCGGACCTTCCTCTGTTCCGTCGGTAGAGCTCCTCCCAAAGCTCTGCCGATCCGCGGATCGATCTTGATTCAGCGGTGTCGTTGGTGATCCGATCTCCAACGACGCTGGTTTCCCTGATCTAAGATCAGCATGCGCTTCTTCATGGGACTCACGGTGAAATCCCGAGTCGCCCAAAGATCCGGGCACGCGCACCATTGTGGCGAAGTGGTTCTGCGAAATCGCAAGATCGCAGGATTCCTCTTGCACACTGCGCCCGAACTGCCGACTAACGGAGGGGGTACTCCGATCTTCCGTGAAGTTACTTGATCTCACCTTGTGTACCCGTCGGTGGGACTAGATCGCTCCTCGGGTGATCTCGATTAGACGCGCTTGTTGTCGATCTTGCTGTCTGACAGGACAGCGGGAGAGGTGGTAGCAGCGGGGATACTTCTACTCGCTGCGCCGTGTAGTTATTAAGCTTTGATCTTGGTTGTACTTGGTCGATCTTGTTCTGACCAGTGTCGATCTTAGCTCGGGGGGGTCTTGTGGTCGGTGTGTGACCTTAATCCAATGTTTCCAATACGTGCTTGCCGCTTCCTATAGCGGGGTCTTGAGATTTG